>JANHFX010008740.1:0-46649 GCA_027560015.1 Chloroceryle amazona
GGTACGGAGGGTACGTACCGTTCCGCCGATGCCTTGGCGTGGCGGGAGCGCGCGTTGCAATCCGTGCCACCAGGCAGTGGTTTAAATGGATGCATTGTGAGCACCGACTTCAAGGGGGATTTGGTGTGAGTAAAGGCTTCAAGACTTTAATTGACTAAGGAAATCTTTTTTAGTTGCGATTAGAGGGACGGATACTCAGCTGGGGAGAATGGGTGGTGCTCCATTGAATCAATTTTCATGCCCTGTCTGAAGTCAATGGAACAGTGCTTGGTTATAACCCAGTACCTGGCCTGGTATGAACAAAACCCCAAAATGTTTCTAGTCTGATGTGTGAGTGGTGCAGTAACCTTTTCTCAGGGAGCTGCTTGGCTTAAAAAAATTCATCAAGATCAGTGGTAAAATCCCTGGGCTAATAAATTCTGTCCTGAGCTTTTTCAATTCAGCTGGGAGTTTGAGCGTAAACACCTATGCCTGTCCTCTTTGCTTGAAACTGTGGTGGTCTATCAGCCATACTTTCATATTTAGCATAGGGTTGCTTTTTTGAAGCCTAAATGAAGCATCTCTGTAGCTGTACGAAGCATCTTTATGAAGCATCTCTATATCTATATGAAGCATATCTCTGAAGCATCTCTATATCTATAGGAAGCATATCTATATGAAGCATCTTTTCAAGACTAAATGAAGCATCTCCATTCTCTTTTCTGCTTGAGTCATGAAGTCTTGGTATGTTTTCTCTTGGTAATGTTATCTCGCTTTCCATCCTGTGATAACAGCGTAGCGGGATTTTATTTTGTGGTAAAAACTTCTGCAGATCTTTGTGTATTAAACTTGTTCCTAACATCTGAATTTCATTGCTGAAAATCCCTTCTCAAAATTCTGTGCATGCCCATAATTAAACCGCTCTGAAGGTGCAGTCAGGAAACCCAGGCACCAACATTATGGAGTGAAAATTAAAGAGGCAAAACATCAGAGTGTCTACTGTATGTGCCTGCTGTTAGACACTCAAGCATGGAGAACAGGATACACCTCTATGGATGGATAGCTTTCCTTATTAAAAAAACACAGTAGGACGCACAGTAGGGGAAGACACTAAAACAAGGCTTTGTAGTAATTTCCCTGAAAGAAATTTCCCAAGATAGCAACTTGAAAAGCTTTTAATCTTACGACTAGATGTATAGTGAGTTTTACTGTAGGTGGTATAAAAAAAGACCATTAGATTACAGCCGGTCTGGTAGAGCTGGTCCAAAGCCTCTTCCCTTCCATCCGTCCTCCTCAAGAAAAGGATTAGACTTCCCTTCCACCAAAATGAGGGTTGACTAGATCGGTGTGACTCTTGGGGTATTTAAGATCTTTAAATACTTGTTTTGGAATTCTGTTAGAAAACAGAACACCCATCTAAATCAATCAGGCTTTGCCATCCGAAGTACTTGGTCAAACATGCTGCTCTGGGACACTGAACTGATTTATTAGATTAAGGTTTCTTCTGCATCTCTAAATTTGAAACCAGCGTCACTTGTATTTTTGAGCTGATCTTTAATTTTGGGTCTCTGAACAGTGTCCTCTACTACTTGTGAGAAACAAAGTGTTTCTCATGAAGCCCTAGAGAAGCATCCTGCAGCGCTGGATCCTCAGTGTGCTGCAGGGTGCCAGCAGCCTTCTCACTGGACTTTGCCTGCTTTGTGCTATTCCACACGAATATTAAACCTCAAAGTGAAAAAAAACCAAACCAAAACAAACCGCATATCTGGAGAGATTCCTGTGCAAATACACTGGAAGGCTGTCACGTGTCTCCTGGTTACCCAATAACCCTTAAACCACTCTGGCTGCGG
Organism: Chloroceryle amazona; assembly: GCA_027560015.1. Taxonomy (NCBI): domain Eukaryota; kingdom Metazoa; phylum Chordata; class Aves; order Coraciiformes; family Cerylidae; genus Chloroceryle; species Chloroceryle amazona. The sequence goes on from JANHFX010008740.1 coordinate 1,830, forward strand.
GCTCTGTGCTGTGCTCGGTGCCTGCTTATGTGTCAAGAGCCATACTCTGAAATCCTGCAGGTTTTTTTCTCCGCTGTATCCTGCTGCATTTTGGTGTTGTGACTATGAGGTGGTGGCCCCAGAAGTTAGCTACGAGCAGCTGGAGGCTGTAGGTGCAGCAGGTGCTGCCCACCCTCTCCTCCCTCCAGGGGCGGTAAGGACCAGGGTACCCAGCACTGATGTGTGTGAGCATCACAGAAGGAGATTTAACATCTTGTACCTATCTTGTGTCAGCCTCTGCGAGCTGAGAACAGGGAATGAAACATGCCTAGTAATGTGTTTCACATTGAAATAATTAAAGAGAATTGTTGCTGGAGGGAAATGTGCCTTTAAAAATTAACCCTGACATCTCTCTGACAATTTGGCTTATTACAAGAGATTCTTTTTTTCCTTCTTTTTTTTTCTTTTTTCTTTTTTTTTTTTAGCTTTATCAAACTTGATGTGCATTTTTTCAGCATCTTAGAAAACGCAGAGCCTTTGAAAACTTCCCAGTATGAGCAGTCTATACTCACACGACCGGTCCCATCTATTTTCCACTGAACTACTCACAGGACTGATGTTTAAAGGATTGGGGCTGAAGTAAATGACACATTCTGCTGTGCCCTGGAGCCTGTGCTAGTTATTATTGTTTGAATCTATCTCTTGATTGCATATATTGCAGTAGTCGATCACGCGGGGTGCCAGCTCTGAAATCTGAATGTTGTTCCTCAAATAGCCATCGAGATATTTCTTCTTACGGGGAAAGGAGACCTTGGAAATCCAAAGTAGTAATTTCCATAAAGCACTAGAAGTTTAAAAAGGTTCTTTTAGATGGAGGGAGAGTATTTGAAAACAAAGATAAATTTCTATAAAAGCAGTAATAGTTATTTTTTTATAATTCTAGTTATGGCAACAACAACGTCATCTGTGGGAAGCTAAATATACAAGCAGGTGTTGGTGTTTGGGAAGTTTGGTTCCACTGTATTGTGGCTACAACAGTTATTTATCAGTCCAAGAATGGTGCAACTTTTTATTGGGGTGAATTCCCATATTTTCAGTTCTCCATGGGATCAAAATTTGTTAGTCCGGGGATAGGAAACTTCATGTTTCTCTCAGTTGGTTCAATTATTTACTAGCTAATTTGAAGCTGTGTTTGGAGAGCCTAAAGGGTGTATAAGGTGGCAGGACTGGGTGCCTGATGCTCAGGCTGCTTTTCATCTCCCTGAGGTCTCTGGGACTGCCTCGGACTGTGTGCGTTTAAAAGCCTCTTCCTCCTGTGCTCCTGCCAGTCAACGGGAGGAATTCAAGGGCATTATTCCAGCCATGATGGCTTGGAACTGCCGTGTTCTCTGCCCTGAGGAATAGCTGAGGTGCTGCTCAGGCATTTCTCACTTTCAATTCCACAACTAAGAAAATGGACATGCAAATTTTCTTTCAAAAGCTGAAAAATTGGTTGTTTTGTTTTGTTTTTTTCTTTTTTGACTAATATCTGACTTCATGGGAGGAAAACACAGTAAAATATACAGAAGCAAGTACTCTTTTTAATTCTGCTCTTAAAATTAATGCTTTTAATCCTCATTCTGCAGTTCTCAGTGTGCAGGGCTCTGGTTGCTCCTGGCTGACACAACCTGCATTCCCCCTCCATTTGGCATAGTACTGGTTTGCACTGGTGGAGAATTTGATTTGAGCCAAACCCTCCTTCCTTCCTTAGTCAAGGGGAAGAGATTCAGCCCCGTATTTCCTCTTCCACTGAACTTTTAACAGTTTGGTGATCTCGGGCTCAACCCTTCAGGATGCTGAGTACCCCCGTGGTCACTTAAAGCAGGATAGCAGATGGCTCGTGATGCTTCTTCAGACTGGGTGCTTCATTAGTTAAAATTTAGAACACAAACGACTTTAAAAACACTTCTCCAAAACATTTTTCTTGGCTCGGGAAGGTTTTTTAGCCTCTTTATAAACACAGAGACTGAAGTAGTATCTGTTAGTTGCTGTGACATTCGCTGTAAACCTGTACCTAGCATTGCTGGTATGTTCTTTCTGGCTATTAAAGGCTCATTAAAAAAAATGAAAGTCTCCACAATTTACAATATTTTCCATTGAAATAGCATGTTAACACATTTCTTTAATCAGTGTGCAACTGTCAAGGGAAAGAACAATTCATCTACTATATGCATACATTAAAAAAAAATAATCAGATTTAATTTTATTTGGTTTATATTCAGTGTTGGGTATTTTTTTAAATTATTTTTGATTTTTTTTTTTTTTAAGGAATTCCTGCAGGGAAATGGTTAATCTATTTTTAACTAAAGCTTACTTTTGTAATCTATCCAGTGCTTAGAGTTCTGTCATTGATCTATGATTTATGTGATTTAAACCACCTCTTGGCTGTAACATTGGTTTCTATCCAAGATGCTGAGCTGAATACTAATTACGAGATCAAATTTATGCTGTTGGGCTAAGCAGCTGAAGGAGCTTTCCGTGCAGGACTCCCTTAAACCATGCCACCGTTGAACAGTAGTGAAATATTTGGCAGGGGTGTTAAGGGGGGGGGGGGAATGCTGGAAAAGGGGGAAAAAAAAAATGCAGGAAAACTGAAGTCTCCTTTGAAAGCTTTATTTTTGGTTCTCTTGAATGGTGGTACAGTGCTATATGCAGCTCTTCGGTGTGTAGAAGCCTGTGAATATGCACATGGGTATGTTTTGTTTTGTTGGGTTTATTTTTGCCTTTTTTTTTTTTTTTTTTTACAGCAGAATCTCACTAATTCACCCTAACGATTGGGAAACCCACTGAGAGAAGCCAAATGGCAGGAGTGAGCAAACAAATAAATAAGATTTGAGGATATTTTATTCCGAGATGTATTTTATGCCTTTATTTTGACAAGTATCGTGTTGTCAGAATGATTTATGGTATTTCATAGCATATCAGTAAATGCACTGTGGTTTGGTTTCTTACAGTAAGAAAGTCTTAGTAACAATAGCTTTGCTTTGCCTCGCTTTAAAGCATCTTTTTTTTTGGCTGAGAAATAAGCAAAAGCCACCAATTTTATTGAAAACATGGATCTTAGGTTTTCCTTTGGTACAGATGAGCAACACTCTTCCACACCTCTGCAGTGGAGGTCGGGATGGCAGCAGTTTTCTTGAGTATAGGTAGTCAAAACGTGTTCAAACAGCTTTGAATCCCAAATCCAGTTTGACTAAAAATGAGATTTTCTCTAGGAATTTTGTTGATTAGAATCAGTTTTGAGAGGCAACGTGTTCCAATGTGTCGTTTGACTTTCACCTCTGTTGGTACAAGGTTGAAGTGCTTCATCTTGATGCTGCTGCTATGTTTTGAGTTTTTCTGGGGTTTGGTTTTGGTTGGTTTGTTGTTTGTTGGGTTTGTGTTTAAATTTATAATCTAGTTCTCATGTTTGCTCCACGCTTTGTCTTGTATTTTGTTCTGCTTGGGTAATTTTCATATTTCACACCACTGCTGTGTGTTAGTAAAATCCACCGTTTCCATCCAATGTTTTAATTTCAAATCCATTCAGTGCAGGAATCTTTCAAGACTTCATTCTCATGCAGATATTGGAATTTCTTACAGAACAGGAATGCCAGGTTGCAGCTGTTTCCCCTGTCTTTTCTTGCCTCAGAGCAGTGTGTTATTCTACCCTCAGGGGTCTGGAGATGCAACCTTGGCCAACAGATTCTTGTCTAGGATGGCGGTGGCGTCATCAGACGTACCTAAGGAGAAGGATTTGGATGCTCTCTTATTTTCCCTGGGTTGCCACCGGTGAGGATCCGTTGTCTTGAAGCTCGTTGGCTGTGCTGCGTGCGCTCACACGCCTTCCCCCTGCTAGAGGTCATGACGTTGTGCCTGGAGTCAGCAGGCACATCCCGCCCGGTCCATGGGAGGCCTGTTAGTAGGGGATTAGTTTCCTTTTATCCTTATTCTTGCTCACTTTACAAACAAACCCCAAAACAAATAGAAAAACAAAAACAGAAATAAAACCAACAGAAAACCTTGACAAAGTTCTTTGCAAGGGCATTTGCAGACTAATGAGATCTCTCGTGTCTCTAGTGCTCACTATCTTCATGTCCATCCATTTTCAACGTGAAGAAACTCATGTTTCAGTTCGATTTTTTTTTTTCCTATGAAAAATATTGTATTTACACTCCACTTGATGCCCTATTTGCTTTTTAATATGCATCACTATAAACAGATTGAGATGCAAATAACGCACACTGCGTACGGTTGGGTAGAGGTTTTTGAGTATCTGCGTGTATACGTAATGCTGAAGTGGGATGCTCTTGGGAATGGTTCGTGGTCCCATTGGTGTACATCGTTCTCCTGGGATGCCATCTTCACCTGCCACATCTCTACGTACAGCAGGCTACGTGTCTAAATGCTGCCCGGAGTCGAGGCAATGAGTTTCTAGCATATATTAATTAATCAGTATATTATGTATACTAGATATTAATGAGTCTATTATATAGAATGAGTATACTATAGTACATACCTAAATGCTGCTGGTGGTAGCAAAGGCAATGAGTATATTTTATATATATTTTATATATTAATTAATGAGTATATTAGCTATATAATGAGAACATCTTATATATACCATACGTACAGTAGGTTACGTATCTAAATGCTGCCGGTAGTAAAGGCAACGAGTTGCCTTACAGCCTTATGGCTGCAAAATGGAGATTATGAAAAAGCCAATCTGGCTGAGCCCGGGGAGGCTGAAGCCACCACGCGTCGTGGCTGTGATTGCAGTCAGGTCACTTTGCTAGCTGATAGTAACCGCTGGATGTGAGACGCATCCCCTTATGCTGGCGAATAATTTGCACCATCAGCGATGATGTTGATCTTGAATGAGAGTAGGTAAAACAATAAAAGTGAAGATGGGTCTTGGGTTAATTGCTGTCATGGTCTGAGGGACTTCAAAGGAATTATTTTACCCAAAGCCTCATTAAATGGATCGGATATTTTGCTGTGCTGAACAGGTGGCTGAAGTGCTCTAAAGGGAAGTGTCTGCAGATGGGAATCACCTCTGGGACTCTCTCTACCCATGAAGCTGCCAGGGCAGAGAGGAGCTCCAGCTCCGGGGACACCCAAGGTGGGCCAAGGGGTGGCCATGTGGCAGGGAGGCTTGTGGGAGCTGCAGATCCCAAGCCACTCCACCGGGGTCCACATCCTCAGCTGGTGCTTCCCTGTTTTGCCATTTCTTTGAAGTGTGGGCACACGAGACTGATGCTGTGGATGCCACCCGGGGCTTGCATGGCCACGGGGCAACTGTGCCACACAGCCAGGGCTCTGGATGTGATGGGAGCCTTTCTTCCCTGCCCCAGGGCTTGCTCTGATTTACACTGTGCCTCCAACATAGCTTTTACAGAGCAAAAAGTCATCGAGGAGCAGAGAAGTGCTATATCAAATCTAATAAAGTAACATTCTAGAGGAAGCACATACAATATTTTGACTATGTTAAATATTTGTTCTGCTTTTCCTTTTCTTTCTTTGCAGCAGAACCGTTGAATTAACGACTGTAGCTTTGACAACAACATTGGGGGGATTTCAACTGAAAGCACAACACCAAAAATCACGTTGGGTTGACATGTACATGTGTAAGGACGTGTGTATTTAAAAAGTGATCTATGTATGTTAGATAAGCAGATACTTTCTATACCTTCATATAAGGCTGTAACAGAAAAGATGCTGCATTTCTCTTCACTGCAGAAGCTTCTCCTCGCAGCAGAGCCTTTTCTTGGGGTGGGTGTATGTTGGAGGAACTGGAAGTGTCACTGGATTTAAAGTTTTGAAGTGACTGACAAGCTATTCAGGAGCAGAATGCGAGATGTTAAAGGAACTCGGATGTGACATTACGTAGCTACCAGCAGGGGTTCCAGCTAGGTGACCAGGACACTGGTTTAAATGGTCTCCTCCAGGAGTGACCTGGAGAATGACAAAAGAGAAGCCTGACCGGGTGGGTGGATCCAAGCTACGGGTACCAGAAAGGCTCGATCAGCAGGTACCGATGGTGCATTGGGAGATACTCAGCACTGCTCTTTTGGAGGAAAGTCAGCTCCCTAGATCTTGTGAGAGATTTCTGAAGGAGTCAAAAGGCAAATGCTTGTGGTTGATTTGATCCTCATAATGACTTGATAGAAAGAAGGAAATTTTGATGCTGTGAGAGTTTTGAGATCCTGGCCCAGGTAGCCCAGGGAGGTGGTCACTGCCTCATCCCTGGAAACCTTCCAGGTGAGTTGGACAGAGCTCTGAGCACCCTGCTCTAGTTGCAGATGTCCCTGCTCACTGCAGGGGGTTGGATTAGATGACCTTGCAAGGTCCCTCCCCACCCAAACCTTTCTGTATGATTCTGTGGTTCCCTATGTAAATCTATAAGTAGTACACAACACAATTTATGGGAGGGGAGAGCATTTTGGAAACCTGTTGTGGACTGCAGTTAATTTGTGCTGCCTGTCGTCTTGATGACGCTAGGAGGTAGTTATGTACCATCAGGAGAGCCCCATTATATCCCAGATAAAGACTTTTCTCCGTGGCTGAGAAGCGGCTGCAGCCATCTGGGGGATTCTTGCTCGGTTTTGTAGCTCCGCCGCGCGCACACGCACACTGGGATGTGCTTGAGGGCTGCTGTCAGGAAGCCTTTTGCTGACATCAAGTGTCCCACGGCTCCATCCTTCCTCTAAAATCTCAGTCTGTTCCTCTCAGAAGCCTCATGTACAGAAGCTCTAATGTGTCTGCCGAGACCTTTGCTGCTCATTTCACCAAATACCAGTTTGCCAGCACAAAGCTCTCCAGTCCATGGTGACAGCTAAAGTGCTGTTGAGCTGCCACGTTACCCTTCTAAAATACTGTAATTTTGTCTACCTCACTTTAGGAGAAGTTTTGGAATGAAATTCCTGGGAACATCCTATTTTCTGTTCACCAATAACCCTCCAGCTTGGGTTTGGAAATTCTGCTGCTGACTGGATTTGCTGGTAGGTGCTGCTTTCTGCAATGGCCAGATCTGTCAGCTTTTCCAAAAATTGTGTGATTTATGGAAAAGGGAGCAGACCCCCATGCTGGATGGTGAGAGCAATAGGCTGGTCACCCGTTTTCTTTCCTTCTCTGTCATGACAAAGGAAGTTCAGAGTTTCTCTGCCTTTCATTACACAGGGTGACTTACTCATCCCATGGATGTAAAATTGTTTGAAAAGTAAAAAGTTGGAAGTCAGCTCAGGTTGCTGAACATCCATAAAGAGAAAGACCCACCATAAAAATAGATTGGTTGCCCTTGGGGATGCAGTTACCAGCAGCACCAAAAAAATACTTCTCCTTAAGTCTAAATCCCAGCAAATAACAGAGAAATCCCAGGTACAAGCAACAAGGCAAGATTTGGGACGGTCCTTCCTATGGAATTACCAGCACCAGAAGACCTAATGTATCTGTAATGCACTGCTTGGTTTTCACAGGAAAAGTGAGGACATAATTTATAAATAAGTGCAAGAAGTCTGTAATTTCTGCAGCCCAGTGAAAATGAAGAAAACCTAGGGCTAGCTGTTTGATAAAACTGAGCAGACGAAGTGTGTGTAACTATCCGTAGAGTCGCTGACATGATGAATGATGATGGAACCAAACTCATCTGAAATTCTTTAGGAATAATAGCAGCATAAAGGAATTTCTGTAGGGTACTTAAACGTGCCTGAAACAGAACGGTATATTGAAGGTTGCATATTGTGCTATGAATGACAAGTATTTATGATTGGAAGGTCTCTGTGTTGGTGTTATCAGGTTTTGAATACCTTTTCTGGGTTCTTTAATCTTTTGACTTAAGGACCCATCCAGGTGTGTGTGTATATATTTATATAAAAAGGCTGATAGAGGTATGTATATATATTGATATGAAAAGGTCAGTTCCTATAATTGTCCTCCAGAGAGAGTAAATACCTTCTCACCTCAAGAAAATCAGCAGTACCTGATACTACATGGGTGGTTTTCTTCTGGAATAATGAATGTTCTCCTTGAGGAGCAGCTGGTGAGAGAGGTGTCTGAGTGGCAGGCAGCAGGGTGGGCTACAGCTTAGCTCAGCTCAACACCTCCTTCCTCTGAATAGGAAAAAAAAATCCTACTATGTGATGCCAGTTGCATCTAGTGAGCTTTATGTTCATGCAGTTGCAGATGTAGTAGAATTTAAATTGAAATTTTTGGGTTTTTAATTTATGGTCACAGTGCTTGTAGCTAAATGTGGCAGCTGAAGAAAAACACGGGTGCATTGTGCCACTGAGCTGACAGGGTACTATAAATCTGCATCTCCTTGTTTTGTTGGATCAGAATCATAGGCCAGCCATGGTTTGCAGGCAGTTAGCAGTTTCCAGTCAGCCAGGTGCTTAAACTGGGAGGGGCAGCTGCCCTGAGCTGGCTACAGGTGTATCCCAGACAGTAAATGTCATGCTCACTATAAAGGAGGAAGCTTGATGAGTGTGAGGGCCCTCCTTTACCCTGGAGGGGCCCACCATTCTGCTCCCAAGGACTGAGGATTTTTGTGACCACTCTACATTCATTAGGCTGAGTATAACTTCATATTCTCCATACTGGTATTAATATTACTTCTGGTGTTTCATTAAATCTGTTCTCATTTCAAGCCATGGGTCTCCTCTCTTCTTCCCGATCCCTCCTCTTGTCTGAGGAGGTAACTGGGTGATAGAACAACTGCTGTAGGTTAGCTCTGAAGATGGGTTAAACGTAGACACTGTGTAATCGCAAGGGGGATGAAGTGGAGTTTTAGAAGTAAAATGCCCCTTCTGCAGAACTTCTGCCTTCCAGTTGTCTTGGTATCTCTGGAGCGTTGTAGTCTTGTTCAAAACAGAGTTAGAGAATTTGATGAAAGGTTTTCCTAAAAGTGCAACGAACACAATCTGCATTTGTCTGAGGTTTGGAAGAGGAGCAACTTTTGTGCGATACACAGATTGATTTGCAGGGCCTTAAGGTTTCCAGCTTTCCCTAACCTTTGCTAACATACTGCAGCAATCTGTTCTTTGAACGTGTTGATCCTCCTAGGTCTATGAGAGCCTTTGAGACAGAGCTAATTTTTTCAGCGTTGACTATAGAGGCTTGTGACTTTGGATCTGAATGTCCCTTTTTCAACCCTGCTACCAGTGACCCACTGCATAGTAAGTGTCTGGCATTATAAAGTGGTTATTCACAGAGGGCTTTGACCAATGCTATCTGGAGGGTGGGAGATGCTTTCCTGGCAAAAGGACGTGAACATCGTGGGGCAGATCTTCAGCCAGGATAAAAATCCTGCTGCGGCTCAATGGGCGTCTGTTAATTCATGTGGAAAACTTGCGACCCCGGCGAGATCACAAAGTTCAGTGTCCTTGGCTGTGAGTGCAGTGATCGCCGTGGAGGCGTTTCCCCTGCCATCCTGGGGAGTGACACGGGACATCTGGTGAGGCCATCTCCTCTTCTGGTGCTGCCCCTGTCTCACCATCAAGTCCTTGCTCTGGGTTAGACCAAGAACCTGAAAACCAAGATCTGTTCCTAGCAGGAAGGCCATAAAACCCTGTACTTATCTCAGAGACCTTTTGTCATTAGCAGGATACTCAGAGCCAACAATTTTAGCTGCGGGCACATAAATACCCTGTTCTCAAACATGACCCTAGAGCGTGTGTTCTTCATCACGATGTTCTCCAGGTCTTCCTCTTCTACACAAGCAAGAAGCCTTAGCTCCAAGCCAATGTCAACCCTGCGCTCTCTCCTAGTTTACCTTGCGTTCTGTATTTTTTCACTTGTGCTATTTTGACCTTCTCCAGCAGAAGGTGTGGTAGCCCTTTAGTGGAGCACTGTGGAAGCACTTGAGTCCTCCTTTCTCAACCATTGAGTACCCTGCTTGAGATGTTCCCTTTTTCTTCTGGCCTCAACATAAAAATTACGTTGCCGCGTTGCAGTCACGTCTCTCGGCCAGCGAGCAGAGCTTCTTGAAACCAGCAGGCTACCCTGTATATTCAAGCTTCCTTGATTCCATTAACATTTTGTTAATGAAATAGTGCTTTGTCAAAGAGTCTCGAGAACTTAAAAGGGTATTTAAGCTTCTTCCATGAGTCAATACCATGTAATGTCAACATTACCACGAAGGGATAATTCGGAGATGTCACACAAAGCGTGTGTTATGCCATTTGCAGTCTAGCAAAACAGCTCAGCATTTATGTTGTTTAATCCATCTTCAAAAATCTTTTGTTCTGAAAAAGTTTGAGATCAATCTTGTCAGTATTTGCTGACACAAAGCTGATGTAAGTCGCTGCGCTCTTATTGACTTCATCTGGGTTGTAACGATTTACCCCAGCCTCGAATTAAGCCCAAATTAGGTGTATGAAGAACTTGAAATCAAACTTCTGAGAAATACAGAGCTGAATGGTACACATCCTGCTGAGGAAAATGTGGAGAAAAGGAGAGGGAGGTGAAGAGTTTGCAGTGATCTGGGGCAGCACAGATGCCATTTGAAGAGATGCAAAAAAATGCAACATGATCAAACCTTTACATTTATTGTAGCTAGCACGTAAAGAAGTAATTTCATCCTACTGGACACTGCAGTGATGCTGTTTGGTTTACATTGGTACTTTTGAGTCCTTTTCCACTAAATCTCTGTGTAATTGCTGTAGCTGGATGTAACGAAGGGTAGCCTCAGTGTCCTTTGAAGAAAATATCTGCCTTGTGTGGCTGAGTTCAAAATGCTTTCCTCTGTTTCTTTCTTAGCTGCATTAAATCCACCCCAGTTTCAGACTTCCCAGATATGAGGTCAATTCTGCAATACATAAAGGGATGTAAAGTTATTTAGAAATATTTCATTTCTTTTGGTGACAGAGGTTTGTGTTTCATTCACGTTCAGCATTTTTCTTTCCAAACAGGAATTGTGGAGACCGGCAGCATCCCAAACCTGCAGGAGGAGCTCAGCAGGAGCAGAACCGACACTGCACCGATGATGTGAGTGAGTGGGGGGAAAATAGTCCTGATGTTGTATTGCTGCTGGTGGGTCAGGCACGCTGAGGTAATTTGCAGGTTCTTTCCGAGTAAGGGATGCTTTCTGGCTTGATTGCACACAGCAGGAGGAAAAATAGTCCGAGGCTCTTCATTTGTACTTTTATGCTGGTTTACAGCCTGGGAAATACACTGGGTATAAACCAATTGCTCTTTCTGTGAAGACCTACGGAGCGTTTGCAGCCTCATTGCTCCAGGTGAGGTCACTGCGAGAGCAACAGAAGTGAGAGTAAAATCTGTAAAAAAGGAAGCACATTGCAAATGCAGGCTCTGAAATCACCTGGAAGCAGGTTCTATGGCATAGCAAGTGTTCCAGCTGCCTTACGGTGCGAGAGGGTCTCAGAGTGGTTAGCTCTTCTTGAGAGATGCCTTGTAGCAAACTATGCTCTGTGTTGAGTAGAGGTAGCACGTGCATAATTTTACAATTAAATTTTTGAATTATTTCCAGTATGTTGGATCACGTGCTTTAAAGGAATAATACTTTTGTAAAGCAGGGAGATGTGAAAAACCCACAAATCTTCGGTGAGAAGTGGAATCAGGCATAAAGTTTATGGTCCATCTCGGCCTGCTGTTCCAAATGCACCTTGGAGTAAGAGGGTGGAATCTGAAATACCACAGTCAGCACTGCCCCAAAATGATGCTCGTGGCAATGGAGGTGGGGTTTAAATGGAGTTTAAAGGAAGTACAAAACCAGGTGCATTAATAAAAAAAACTAAATAAAAAAGAATTGACCCAGGGAGTAATGTAACTGTGTATGTGAAGTGCCATTCAAAGACTGTCCCAAAGGCTTTACAGCTTTTAATAAGGCAGCTGTAGTATAAATAAGAGGAGTCTGAGAAGGTGGTGTAGGATGCTGTGCATTTTAATCTACTATTTAAAAAGAAAAAAGAAAGTTCTTGATGACAGTAGATACTCAAGAACTACTCCAGATGGAAGCTGTGTACAGAGATGGGGTTTGTACCTGCAGCAGTGGATGTCAGAGAGGAGAGGAAGGTGGCTAATGCCAGATGGGTGTTGGCAGTGGAGCAGGGATAGAACTGACTTGGGGCAGTGGGATTAAATCCCAGAGATGCAACTGTCCCCTCTCTCAGGAGTCAGTATGAGACATCCTTGCAGATGCAGAGCTACTTCTGTCTTATCAAAAAGCAGGTGTTACAAAGGTTTAATCAAAACTGTTTTAAAAAAGATAGTCTGGTGGCAGATACAAAGCCTCTACAGATCACCTGCAAGACTATTCTACTTCTGCTTCACTTAAAAATCCATCTTTTTCTTTCCTTAACCTCGTCAGTGATGTTAAACCAGTTGATCTGCTTGTATGTGAGCTCTCCTCATCTTGGTTCTCTGTGTATAAAGTGAGCAATGCTTTCTTCTCATACTTTTCTGTATTTCCCATGTAAATGATAAATTCTACAGAATTTATCTGGGAAAGCAGCTCTGTATTACTCCGTGTTTAGACAGCACCCATCCTAGCAAAGCCGTTATATCATCCAGGTCTGACCACAGAACAGATAATTGTTATTTCTGAACCAAGCAGAACATTTCCTCTATATGGCATTAAATTGGGAAAAGAAAGAAATTAGTGTTTTCACCCACTCACTCATATTGCTTATTCTAGTTTCCTTGTTCCAGGTGGTTTGAACAGAGGTCTGTGGTGGTCCAGCTCTTTAGAAACTTCTACCTCAAAGCAGAAGGATGCTATAGATGGAGCTAATCTGAGAGTAAGTTTTCTAGAGGCCATTATGTCTCCTACAGTTTTGTTGGTTTGTCTTTTTTTCCCCTAAAGGAGACGTTGCTCTGTACATGTCTGTGTGTGAGGGGGAGAGAGAAAGAGCATTGCCTAGAGGGTTTCAGTTATCACACTGTCTAAATAGCCCTTATTTTTAGTTGGAGTCTTCTGAATATGAGATCCCACTACAGGTAGGTGAAGTGACCTCTTCGGTTTTGAATCTGCTCTTCTCCGGCAGATGCAAGGCTGCAGCTTTGAACAGGAACCCCCTCCTGCTCCATGCAAAGCTCTTTGAATTGCCCCTGATATGCTTCTAAGGCTCCCCGGTTGCGTGTGAGGCACTTTGAAGATGAATGCCCCAGCAGAAGGAAAACATGAAACAAAACCGACTCCCTTATGTCAGAGTGTGCGGCAGATTTCTCAAAGATCTTCAGTACAATGGTTGCTCTTTGGTGGGTGAGAGGAAATAGGCTGGTTCACCAGCTTGTAAAAGCAGAAGAAAATTGCACAGGGCTGTCCGTTGGGTGGTAGATCAGGCGAAAGAAAGGCATTTGGGGGTCTCCACAAGATTCGTGTCTGGCAAAACTTATTTCAAGTTGACTTCATTAAATGGAGATGGATTTATTAATTTTTCTTCCCCCTGAAGTCTGCTATGTTGTCAAGTCAACAGATGTGCCATGTCCTCCTGAGGGGGGGATATTCTTCTGTGTCTCCATGTAAATCATCACAGCCCAATCATCATTGGCTGTATGTAACCATCATCATTTTCTGGTACATTCTGGACGTGACTTAGAGTTCTGGGAGCTGAAGGGCCCGTGAGTCCTTGGGAGAGCAGAAAACTTTCTCTTATCTGTCCTGTTCTGAATATCTCTGTGACAACTGTCATGAAGAGATCCATTAATGTGGTGTTTAAACCTGATGGATCAGTTGTTCTGGTCCAGGCGAGCAGTCATGTATGATCCTAAAGTTTTCCTTGCCATCACATGAATGAACCCACTCCCTTAAGGGGTGAATGGGCTTGTAATGTGAAAAATTGAACCCGTGTCCCAGGGGTAATAGGTGATAAGTGGAACAGTAAAAGGGATTAAAAAAAAAGAGAGATTGGTTAATAGAGACTGGTGGTATTCTTCTCACCTCTTTTGAGTGACTACTACAGTGCAGATGTGTGAGCTCCCTGTAAAGTACATGGGGAAAAGCAGAACCCTCTGGGCCACAATTCTTTTCCACATATGATAGATCCCTTTTCCTTCCAATCAATTAATTGCATCCTAAACCCATCTATTTCTCACCATTGACTTTAAAGGGATTTTAGATGACTAGCTCAGATATAGCTGTCTACACAGTAAGTGATTAAAGTTGGGTTAGATGAGCTGGCAGACTACATGGATTTTTTTTTTTTTTTCCCCTTCCTTCATACAAACCCTAAATCAAAAGGCATCTCATCAGCATATTATAAAATACAGCCTTCAGAGGGATAGTCTTCTACTTCCATATTCTGGCATCTGAAGGGAGGAGGGAGACTCCCATCAATTTCGAGAGAGGTAAAGATTTCATCTCCCTCTAGAAATCATGGTCATAATGGGAGATTCAGACATTTATGAGATTTGCTTAGCCAAGACATAGCTGAGCATGTGGATGTTTCCATTTGCTGTATAGTATTATAGCAAAAAAAAGGTATTTTTAGGGTGGGTTTTTGTTCTTTCCACCCCCTCCTTTTTTTATTAAGCTAATGGCCAAACATGTACCTGGGGGACAGATGCAGTCTGTGCGACCTTATAAACCCTTCCCAATCCTCTCCCCGCCTGCAAAATGGGGATAAACTGGGGGTGTTTGTTAACAGGAAACCTCCCAAAGAAACATTTACCCATTTACCAGAGAGGAATTCCCACCAAAACCCCCTTGAGATTTCTGGCTAGTTTCTCTTTGTTAAAACCAGGTAAGATTTAAAGTGATTTAGGGTAGTTTCTGGCAATTGGTGTTGGAAAAGCTGGTGAACCCGAGACATACTATACATATGTGTGTAGATATATAATTATATAAATAGATATAGAAAATAGAATGATTAGACTATTATTGAAATATATTTAAAAAAAAATTACAGTCAATATGAATTTCAAGTCCAAAAGAGAGCAAAGCAAGAGATGACTAATTTGAGTTTTAAATCAGGGATTTGCTGTGCACGCATTTGTTCCCTAAAAATTTCTTGACATAACGGGTAAAGTGTCCAATTGTGATTTAAACACACAAATCAAGCTAGTATCCCTCTTCTTATCTATCAGTAATGTTCTTCTGCCAAATGTTAGGCATGACTTCATTTTTTCCTAATAGAATGTGCACCTCTTTTCCTCCGATAGTCTGCAGACGCATATCGATGGATGCAATAATTGGCTTTTTCTCAGTATATTGTGTTTTCTCAACTTTCAGCAGTAAATCCTTTTCAAGTTTTACTTCTTTTATGGTCTGGTACTTAGAAAAGTTGATAATTCTGGTGGAACTGTAGGACTGAGAATAAGACTCGGTATTTTGATGTGTTGTAAGAGTTATTTATTGGTAGCTTGTATCTCTCCTTTTATCTTTTCTAGTAGAAATATCTCAGTTGTTACTGACTATATTTAGCAAGTGAGCTCAATCTATCTCCTCTATCTGTTTTCCTCTATTTGTCCCTCGCTTGAAGGGTTTGTGGCACTCGATGGTGGATAAATGCAAGAAAAATCTAATAATGCCTTTCTAATGTGCCCATTTATTTGGTATCATATTTTAACTCTTAATGCAACTCTATAATCATAGCTCCGTTGCTGTAATTGGATTTCAAAGTATATTCCTGCCATTTAATTACATCTATAGCCTTTCTACAAGCTTATTTGGAGTAATTAGTAATCTTATAATTTTTAGTGAAATTATGAAATTGTATTTTATATCCATTGTGCTCATTTTTCTCTTGAAATTCTTCAACGCTTTTACACCAGTTTTGTATTTTACACTGGAATTTCTGGCATAAATAATCAGTAAGGTGGTGGGTTATGGTTGTTTGCTTTTGTGTTTTGATTTTTTAAATTTTTTTTTTTACACTGTGAATGTAAACAGAGTCTAATCCAGCTTTCATTAAAGTCAGGGGTAATCTTTTCATTTACTTCAGTGGAAACTGGATCAAGCTAATAGGCTGCAAATTGCATTCCAGGCAAAGTCACATCTTATCACAGAAATCATCGTGAAGCAAGGCACGGAGTATGGATGGAAAGTACCAAATAGTTAATTTTTGTCCCTAAATTTTCTTGCCACATAATTTCTACATTCTCTTGTCCAACTTTATTGATTTTTAGCTCATAAGTTACAGCATTGCCACAATTTTGAAAATATCAATTTTAACCTGATCTGCCTGAAAAATTAACCCACCCTTCCAGTTAAAGACTTTCATAAAAGGGTCTAGAACTTTGCTTTCCAGACACCAAATTATCTATTAATCTCAATTTGGATAGCTTGAAACTGTGCAATTTTTCAGTTAAAAAAAATAAAATTTCTAAGTTTTTAATTGCAAAACAAACATTTGATTTATTTTTTTTCCCCCCAGCTCTCTGTGGTTTCACTTCAGAGCTGTGTCAGTTCATTAATATAATTGGTCCTCTTGCTGCTGAATATGAAAACCTGTAAACACTTCCATCTAAAAGTGTAATTCCAGCAAATTACATTCACAAGTAGGCACAAATTTACGATGTTCGCTTTTTCCAACATTTTAATTTTGCAACTGAGGGGTGCTAACTATATGCACCAAATCAGATTTTTTTTTTTTTATTAGTATTATTTATTTCTTTTAAGCTATTGCAACTAGCTTGTTAAGGAGTTATTTTTCCCTTCTGCACTGCTCCCACTCTGTTGATTAGAGGTTTGTTGCTTTGGTAATGTGTCTCTCTCCTTCAGGCAGTTAATGATTACAGACAACTCTCTAACCCATAATTTTAGGGGAAGGTTATTGAGAAGGTGATATGGAAACAGTTGTAATTGTTTCTGTAGCTTAGAAATGTGCTTAGTCTTTGGCCAGGTATCAGCTTCTGGGGTTTGGAGTGGAACTGGTGTTGGTGTCCAGGATTCAAGGCACTTTCCTGTGTTATTACCAAATCGTGCCAGTTCGTAGGGGTAGAAATAACCTGGTGGAAGATGACAAACTGCTCTTTAATTCTTAATAAAATGTCCATGGGAGTGGTGCCTGTTCTAGCCCAGGCAGAAGGTGACCTTTGTAGGCCTGAGGATGGAGGCCCTTGGACCTCCAAGGAGAAATGCTCAGGCAGTGGAGAGAAGGAGGAAGAAAAGAGAGAGAAGGGGGTGGCCCATAACTCCTGGCATGATTTTAAAACCTCAGGAGCCTCTGAGAGCTGGGGCATCTTTATTTTCAGATGGCAGGCTAACAGCTGTTTGCTCGTCAGGCCTTTCGATTGAAAATAGATCAGCTGAACACTTCGTATTGGAGTTTCTGTTGCTCTTTCAGTATGGAGAAGTTGTTTTTGAGCCTTAAATGGAGAAAACCTGAACTTTAGGAATGTGGTAACTAATCCTCTGAATGGAGGAGTGTGAGCACCCATGCACCAGAAATTCAACTCCTTATACTGCAGTTATTTCCATATTGTACGTAGGTGCCTCACCACTAACGCTACTGGGAGCCACGTTCCCACGTCACGGGGACACTCCTCATCAGAGGCTGGATTTTTCCAGTGGATGCATCTGAGCAATTTGTACTGAAATTTTGTCAGCAAGCGACTAGTGTTTTGCCACTTTAAAACCATGGAAACATCACAATGTTCTCTTTAGAAATGACTCCATGAATTAATTGCAAATTACTTATTAATGAAACAAATATTCAGCTGTCACTTGAACTGAACTACCTGATATGCTTAATGATTATTTTTTGAGAAAACACTTTTGTGTTTATTTGATCTGCCGTAGTGTTAACAGCGGTAGAAAAAGAGGAAAGCATTTGGTATCGCAGTGGAAACTTGAAACTGGCAAAAAGGAGAAGAAAAACATCAGCCAATAACTGCAGAATAGGTGAAAAGCCCAAAGAAATAGCAGATCCTTAACAGTTCTGTTGGAAAGCTACTCCCCCCCGGCAGCCCTAGTTAGGTAATGGAGGTAAAATAGGGTGACACGTGGGGAAATCTGGCAGCGAAGGTTTTCACTGTAACATTAATTCAGCCCTGGTCCATGTCCATAAAATAAGCCCAAAAGAATTGGCCTCGTATGGGGTGGGTAAATGTTTGCAAACTGCAGAGAGACTCTCAAATGAATGCGAAATATCATCTGTAGTTCTGAAAATTATAAAAATAAATGCTGCTCATTAGGGAACATGCATTCCTCAGGGTTCTGGGTTAGCCTGGGACAACACCACCGAGCTTCCAAGCCCAGACCTTCCGTGTCCTGCTGATCCCAGCTGAGCCCAAGGGGACCTTTGTGGGTGACCGGGGTGCAGTGTGGGGGTTTCCACCGGCGGCTTGCTGAAGCTGTGCATTTTTTTCCCATGTGCTTTCCATTGCAAGGGGCAGACATAAATAGGTAATAAAGCCTTTACGCCCTTTGCTGTGCTGCTGCTGCTGTTTACAAGAGCAGGGACACGGGGCAGTACACGAGCGAGGCAGCTACACCTGAATTTTGAACGTATCTCGGGTGTCCTTCTGCTGGTGCTGCTAAATTATTTACCACTCAGCAAGTGTGTGCTGGTGTGAGATATTTAAAGGAGGGAATCTGAGGTGAAACCCCATCCGTTTACCCAGAGCTGACACTGGAATATTCATTATCACATTAAATCTAACCGCAGCAAAAATGACGGCTTCCGTTGATTATGTGCTTGCATAAAAGACTTCTTTGGTGGCAAGCCTGTGTGCCAGAGATCTGAATGTAAAATCGAAGTCAGTAGAAACCATTCTCTTTATGGTAAATTTGCCTCCTTGGAAGTTATGAGACTTGGCAGGTTTAAGCTGTGTTTGAAACCTGTGGTGGATTATGTGATTTTTCTAACTGGCCACAAGCAATACTAGATGAGCACACATCGCACGTGCCCGATCCCAGCCACAGGCAGGAGTCAGGATTTCCCATGATAAGAAAAAAACATAAAATGTGGATTTGATATCCAGGGAACAGTAGGTATTTATCTTGGTATGATGTCACTTTTGCAGGGTTGGTACAGGAATCTCTTCTGGAGCAAACAGCCCTTTCTGCACACACCTGCCCTTCCTTCCTCCCGAGTTCATGCTGGAGCAGCACAGCTTCGAGATGAGCTTGAGGAACACTTTGGATTTATGATGCAGAAAAGTTCAGGAAAATGCGTGGGATTGGCCCAAAAAGAGACACGAGGTATTTATTCCCTCTCTTTACCCATTCCCTCCTTGTCTTCCCCCTCCACCAGGGATCCTGTTGAATATAAAGGCTGAATTAAATCTTCTCTGGGAGGTAGAGAAAATATGATGAGATGAAACACTCTGAAAGGCCACTTCTTGAGCAGGTTGTCCCACTGGGAAACAGGAGGGCTGGTTCTTCTAGTTCTCTTTGGTCTGTAAATGAGCTTCAAAGAAAAATGGCATAGCGAGGGCTGGGTTTGGTGGAGGTGGGCACGTACAGAGATGGGAGAAGAAAACCACTTTCTGTTAATGCTAAGGATGATGATTCACTCACAATTAGTAATTCATTGAAATATGGAACCGACTGCATCAGCACAAAGAATTAAAAAAAATAAAATAAAAATTCAAGTTCCCCCATCCCATAATATTTCCAGCAGACTTTCTGCTTTGGCAAATGACATATATGGAAAAATGTGACCAGAATCCAGGCTTGCCAAGTCATAAATGGTGATGGATAAAGCTTGATTGGGAGCGTGGTTGCAATGAATCCATCATCTTCCAGAAAATCATGCGCTTTTTTTCTCAGAGCGCTGGAGATACTTTATGGCACATTGTTCTCTTGATGCCTCTTGTTTTCATCTTCAGCTGGAACCGTACTTAGTGAGAAGAAACCATAAACATACAGTAGGTACAAAAGTGCCGAGCACCTTCAGCTTTCACGGATGCTTGCAGAGCCCATAGAGAGAAATGAAATGATCTGTAACTGTAATTGAGTGGCAAAAAAAAAATAATGTTTAATCGATATTTAAAGAAGGAATTACATGTGCCACAAATCCCCTTTTATATTGCACTTAAAATCGCCTTACCTGCTCTTTAGTTTTTATGGTTTTCCTTATCTTCAGTGTCACGTAATCATATTTCAACAGGATTTGCTTCCTCGCTGCCCATCTGCTCTTCCTTTCTAGTGCCGCCTTAATGCCAGAACATCACCCCAATGGTTCCCTTCTACCACACTTTGATGTCAGACACCCAAGGATTTAGATTTTTTTCGCTCAGGTTCAAATAGAAAAGAAAAATACCTGATTTCTGGGTGTGACAGGGACTATTTTCAACTGTAAATGTCCAGGGCCAGAGCAGAGGAATAGCAGGAGGCAAACACAACTCTTGTTTGGCTCCTGCTGATGTTGAGTGTTGGTCATGGGTGAGCAGCCTCACCCCCGGGACCCTATGGCCATGATCTGCTCTGCTGTTGGCCATGACAATGCTTCTTCTGGCCCTGGGGAGAGGACACAGGCAGTGTGCTCCACATCAGGTCTGTGCCAGCAGGAGGATCATCCTTTAAAGACATCAAAAGTATTAATCCACGAGTGGAGAGGTCAAGGCTGTGTTCTGCTCTGCAAGCCCACTTGGCTTGTGTGGGTTTTCCCAGTTAGATCTGTGTTTTGCTTGAATTAGAGGCATATCATTTTGAGTATTCCTGGTTTTATTAATCCTAAAAATATTGAATTAGTAATCTTTGAATAGATATCTGTCCTATTTTCAGAGTTAAGCAAGACTTTGTATATTATCTTACTAGTTAAGGAGAATAATGGTTAAGGTCTCCTTGAAAGGGGAGAGTATTTTTCTTCCAGTGGTGACAGGAACTCTTCCAAAACAGTTATGTGCTGCCATCTGTGCTAACAAAATTAAATTAAAATAAAATAAAATAATACAAATCCATTCTAATTCATCATATAACTGTGAGTCAGTCCTTGGATCTGTGAGTATAGCTGGAGATATTATCCTCTCTCTTACTATCTTTGCTGGGCATCAAGCCCTCGTGATAATTCATAAGAAAACGTATTTTTAGAAGTTTTTCAGTGTCTGCAGTAGTCAGTATCTGAACCTCTGCTCTTGAATTATTTTGGAATTAAACGTAAGGGTTTTGTTTGTTTGTTTTTAAATAAAAAAGTGTCCCAAAGTGCAGTTAGCCCAGATTCGGAGGAGTTTGGGCCAGCAAAAGTCAGTTTTGTTATTTTCAAATGATATTTGCATGATATCTCTCAAAGCTGAGCGTGGAGTTGCCTTGCTACGGGAATCCAGGTCATCTCTGTCACAGTGGTGAGGGTCAGAAGATGCTCATTCATGCTTAGTGCTGTTAACGGCAAAATACATTAGAAATTGGATCTGCTAAAGCAGTGCCAGGGGCTCTCCCCCCAGCAAGGCTCTGCCCTTCCTTTCCTGAGGATGACTCTTGATTTTCTCCAGTTTGGTGGTGGGTGAGCTGGTTTTGGTGGGAGCAAACCAGAAGGAGATGGGTACTACCAGAATGCAAGCAAAGGAGGGTGCCCAGGAGGTGAGCAGGGGCCAGGACAGAGGGGTGTCTGGAACAGGACTCTTAAAGGACAAGCTGAGAAAGAAATGGTTGCTTGGAGGAAGATTAAAGAGATCTTCTTCCAGACACAGATGTGACAGCAAGAGGGAAGTCTGGGAAGAAGGCAGAAGTGGGTGGAGGAAGCTGAAGCAAGGGCTGTTGCTGAGGCTGGCAGCTTGAACAATAAAAGGCAGGGGCTTGTTCGACTTTATTTTGGTTAATGAACATGTGACGCAGACAGAACCACATGGGCTGATTGCCTGCAGACGAAGAAGCTTGAAGAGTGGGGCAGATGTCTGAAGCAGATGAGAAGCCACCCCAAGGTTGGTCATGGGACCGATACAGATGAAGGGTTTAGAAAGCAATGGCTTTAGCAG
This sequence comes from Chloroceryle amazona, assembly GCA_027560015.1. Lineage (NCBI taxonomy): Eukaryota > Metazoa > Chordata > Aves > Coraciiformes > Cerylidae > Chloroceryle > Chloroceryle amazona. The sequence continues at coordinate 23,643 of JANHFX010008740.1, forward strand.
TGGGAAATGAAGAACAGTATGAGCTGCATGGGAAGCATTGTTGCTGTTACTATTATTACCATAATTATTATTATTTACTAAAGGCTGGCTTGTTTTGAGTCTTCTAAAGAGCTTCTGTCAGAAAAGTAGAAAACAAGTTCTCAGTGTTGACTTTTAATTGTACTCTGTTTATTAGAGCAAAGACTGTTAGTTCTGTTTTACTAATATCTTGTAAGTAAACAGTGAGAACGTTCAGTGTGGTAGAGGTGATTAAGATGATAAACCACGGAAATTTGTGTCCACCCTGAGCATATAAGAAGGAAGAAAAGGATGACAGTTAATACATTAATAGAAACACTGCTAAAAGTAGTAATTATGGTTCTCAGTTATTGATGGTTGATTTTAGAAGAGAGAGAAAGTTCATTTTTGGCCCAAATCAGTAGACACAAGTATTGAAGAAGGAGAAAAAGCTTTTAACCGAGTAGAAATTTAAGTTGTGAGCTGCAAAAGGAAGTAGAGCTGGATACTGAGAAAAGATAAAAACGATTTCAGTTTGGTGGTTCTTTACTGGTTCTGCAGTTTGGCAGCTGTCAACATCTCAAAATATCATCTCACCCAAACTGTTGAAAGAAAGAAACCCTTTGATTTTTCCCTTGAGACTCCCAAGCTGAAAATGGACTCTTTGTAGTCTCAGCCTCATTTCAGACAGTCTTTTTTTTTGTTGTTTTTTTTTTTTTTAAAACATTCTTGCTGGCAGAAACAAGTAATTCATAAATAGAGTCTCTGTTAATTAAATAAGTTTTATCGTTTTAACTTGCCTTTTAAAATGAAAAAGAAAGTAAATCTCTAACGTTTTCTTCTTTATTGCAAATCTTAAGGGACTAAGCATCACATTTCTTGCATCATTAATAATGCAAATTAGTTTTTGTTTTGGGTCTCGCATAAGTTTATAGTTAGAAGTAAATATTTAATGCCCAGATCTGGGAAATCAAATCACGTATAGCAGAAATTTTACTTTATAGTTACTGAGAGTTAATGTAAGAAAGATGGGAGGCACTGTGCTTTCTGTTTATTTAACCTTTCTTGCTCTTGCTTTTCTTTCAGTAGAACTCTTTGTAACTTGTCACTAAACACTGTTATATTCCTGCAGTATCTGTTTTTACTATCGTTACAGTAGCCACAGCGTTCAGCATTTAATACCATTTTAAAGTAAAGGTTAAACATATATAGCATACTTAGGGCTTATAAGAACTATATTTTTTGGGTCCCGATTATTGGCAGGAAAACCTGGTGATTATTTCTAATCATATCTTACAATTTGTTGACTTTGCAGCAGTTTTTCTTCGATTGCTTAACGAAGCAATGGTCAGATAGCCAAATAAGATTAAACTTCACTCGAGGCCTCTCTATCGTGCACAGCAGTGCTCTGGGAGAGTAAAATATTTTGACTTGTTTACTTGTTAGCACAGAGTAAGCTGCAGTGAGTGTAGGTATCCAATAGTAAGCTTTGGTGCCTTGTGCTTTTACGTGTTATTCCTGAAACTGCTGTCCCTCTCTCCATCTGAAACGTCTGTAGGAATGATACTATTGCAGACAAATTACAGATGTTTCATCACATCTGTTTGTGCGTCTGTGGTGGAGAACAGAAAATAATAAGCGTCCTGTTATTTTGTGCGTGAAATCTGATAGTGAAAAAGACACCAGAGAGAATTCTTTAGTGATAAAAATTTAAATAGAGCCATTTATCAATATGACAGAGATTTGACCTGAAAGTTAAAGTGTTTGAAAGTTAAGTGGGGTTGTGTAAAGAAAGTTGAGGCTGCGCTACAGATAGACCATAGGTTTTGTAAGTTATTAAATCAAAATAAAAGGTATTGACAAAACAATAAATTGCCTCTATCACCCCATCTAATAGCTTCTGAGAGCACTAAACACATTCTCCACATTAAAGATGTGTGAAGCTTTCCCTTTTCCCATACTTTTGTCCTTCTACTCCAAAAACATTCGTGCAGTGGTTGGTTTCATAATAGACTTGGCACTAAATTGTGCCCGTGAGCTCTCTGCCAGAGAACTTGCTCAGAGCGGCGGCGTGGGGAGCAGGAGTGGTGGCATTGCTGTGCTTTCAGCAGGACTATTGAACTTTGCAGGTGGGGTCTGAATCACTCTCTTGAGGATTAAAACAAGAAAAAAAAAAATAAATTGTGGCACTAATGTCTTTGCTGGGAGAAGGGAGAGCACAGTGTGGTGCTCTCGGCTCTCCTCAGAAGTCCTCAGCACCGTTTCTGTGCTGGAAATCTCTAGAAGATGGAGCATCTGGCAGTCCCTTTGGACAGTGGTGCTCTGGGGAGCGAGGAGCCATGTGGCAGTTAATGCCACCTGCTTAATGATGCCACGTAAACCCTTCGCTGTGACCGTCATCTTCCTAGGAGTTTGCTCACGGAGGGGGAAGGCAAATGGCTGGGGGACCTATCGGGACCGGGATGCTGGGGGGGTGGATGAGGGGTAGCTCTTCGCCCCCAGATTCATTAGCTGGGACCTGCTTTTGCCTCTGACTCCACGGGGTTGGAGGGGCATACCCCCCTACTTATGGCTTCCCCACTGAGGAGAGAATGAGGCTGGCTCTCTTTGGCTTGAAAACTACACAGATTTGAGACTATTTCCCCTCCTGCAGGTTTTTCCATGGAGAGGAGCATAGAAGACATTACTATTTATAGTGCACAGTACGTGTACACAGCGTGACATCCACCGGCTTTTCAAGCAAGCATCCTACCAGTTTGGAGGGGGGGAGGCTTTCCATCTTGGTGTCCCTCAGATGCCCTGTCCCCTCTCCAGGGGAGGTGGGCAATCACACAGGGGTAGCACCCATTTCTCCTCATCTATAGGCTCCTTTTCTTCTTTTTAGATGAAGATACTTGCCACCCTGCCGTGGAGCTGCTCACGAGGCTTAAAGTTAAAGCAAGTTTTCAGTGTAAATAATGTGAGTTTTAAGGGGAGGGAGAGGGACCCAAAGCAATGAAGGTACAAGGAAGTGGCGGAGCATCTGCAGGGTCTGGTTTGGGGGTGGGCTGCTTGTGTGTGTGTGAGAGGAGGTGAAGATGGAAAAGTTTGCTGGTTTAATTAAGGGGTTTGGATGGTTTCAAGGGGATGAGGGCCAGCAGCAAGACTCTGATTTCCCTGCTGCCCTCTCCCTGGATCACACAGCACCTCTTGATGTTCACGTACGGGTTTGGGAAACCAGAACATCTTCATCTAAGCTTGATTCCTGATATGGAAAAGATAGCTGATAATGGCAATAAAAATAACAGTAAGCAGTTGGAAAGGCCCAGCTCAAATCATGCTCTGTCAACAGCTTTGCAATCTGTATAAATACGAGCAGAAAGACAAACAGCTCTGATTTTTCTTTAAGAATGTGAGTATCCATTGTCGTAGATTTAAATTAGGATGTTTTACTTGTACTGTATGTAAATTCCTTCTTGGCAAATAACCCATGTCCACTAATGTATGTGTATTTTGGGTCTGTATAGTTTTGGTCTCTGTGAAATACAATGAAATTTGATAGCACACAGAAATACTTGCATGGAATGTCAAATTTTTTTGTGTGTGTGCTTCTCACATATCCATAAAAGAGTTTACACATTTCTAATTACTCATTCAAAAAGAGACTTTACAGCACTTTTAAAAGAGAGCCAATTTTTTCCCTACTGTGTTCTGTTTTTACAGCTTGTGGAAAGCTTATTTAACGAAAGTTTAAGTAATCAGCGAAAGTCATTTCTGAGAAAAGACTGACAGATATGAAGCCTCTTTTCACACTTCATAAGAGGTGGAGATAGTAGCCATAAAATTTACAGCTGAATAGTACCCTGTTTAGCTTAAGTTATAGAATTATTAGTGTTGCAGGCATATGATAGATTTTAGTGCAGTTAAGTATTTAAAATGTTTGTATATGCTTTGTGTAGCTGAGCTATAAGTGTGCAACTCTACTAGCAACCTGTCCTCCAAACCTAGCACCCTGCACACTTCCACAGGGCTGATGTTGTGCTAAAAATGTGTGTTTGCAGCTGGCTTATCGCTAGTATTTTTATTAATGTCCCATGAAGCTATGGTCCCCTCTCAGAGACTCACCTCTGGCTATGAAAATATGAATTCCTGGGCTATGGAAATGAACAGACGGGGTATGTTGCTAAGAAAGGAGTCAGTAGGGAGGTCACTACCATCAACATCTCTGTCCCACCTCCTGCTGAGCAGGGACATGCAAGTTCTACTCTGAGAGACCTGGCTCTAGAGCAGTTGAAAATAAATGGCTTTGTCTGCAGGTCACGACCAATTATTTGTTAAAAAGAGTGGAATGAAAGAGGAAGAACCTGGTGGAATTAAGAGATGGAGAAATGAGAAATCTCCATTTCAGCTTATATAAATGGATATGATTTTTGGAGACAGCACTAATCATTTAAGTGGGAATCTTTCCCAACATGATGAGATGCCCAGGTGTTATGGCAGTGGGTAGCACCTACGAATACTTACGAAGATATATAAATAAGCAAACAAAAGCAATTACTAAAAGCATTTAAATGTTACGCTTTTTGTACCATACTCTCAACCCTTTTGCTTTTTTTTTGGTAGTGCTTTAGCTATAACTGCTTACCCAGGACCAAAGATCAGAAAGTCTTTCGTAGTTCTCTACAATAACATAAACTGGGCGAGCTGGAGTCTAGTCCCACCACAGTTACTTTGAGCTTTACCATCATTTTTGGTAGAACGAGAACCAAATCAGGCAGTCGTCCTTCCTCCTTATTGTGTCAGTCATGAAATAACATGAACACACCATTCAACTTACCCCAGCATGTGGTTTCAATATAGGTAGTGTAATGTTTATATAGTTTTTTTAATTCACTTGTGAGCCTAGCACAGCCAGTCTCAAAAAGCTCCCTCTTGCACCAGATTAACACGGTGCCTTTGTAGCATTTGCTGGTAGTTCCTAAATCGCGGGGGGCACTTGGTTACTGTCCACAAGCTGGGTTTTGTGCTAAGGGTGTCGATCATTAAGCTGTAGGGTCTTACATCAAGCAGAGTTTTAGTGCCAGAGAAATAACGCCGAGGTGCTTTTGGATGTCTGGCAGGTCTGGAAAAAGGTGCGTGCTCAACGTGCCGTGGGAGAGCTGGTCTGTGCAGTACCCTTAGCTGCTGTGCTAACAAGCACTTTAGCAAATACTCCTGTGTATTTATGCCACGCAGGAAAAGTACCCATCACATCAGTTTGCCATTTCCCCAGTGTTTACCTCCGGCTTCTATTTCAACTCAATGTAAGGTTTTCTGGGTGTCAAACACTTAGATTTTTGGGTAGGACTCAATTATGGGAGAAACACCTCGATTTGTCAGGCCCTACAGGTTTTCAGCCTTGGTTGTTAAGACCAACAATTCCCGAATCCTATTCACTTGACTCTGAAAACCACGTTCAGGAGGCGTTCGGTGATCCTGCATTCAAAGGGTTAATTTGCACTATGTTCTGTTAAAGAAAAGGAAAACTGTCACCCTGTCATTTTAGAGTCTGACACTAAGCTTGTCAAAAGAGACAGCTGTTAAACTGAATTACTGTTGACATGCAGAGAAACGGCCCTTGCCAGATGTAAAGGACATCTGCGGCAATGAAGTGGTACAGGGTGGCTTTTAAAATGTGGTCATACTGGTATTTGAATAGAGCGTCTATGGCATTAAAACGTGGCCTTGACTCAGACAGTTTAAGGCAGCGAACCAGAGCCAATGAGAAGCACAAAGAAGTGCTGATCTGTTGCTGTATCCATAACTTATGCATGAATGTGAAAACAGCGCGGCGTCAAAGCTATTAAGCTCTTATCTCGTATCCAGGAGGATGTGGGTTTAAAACAGGAGGAAATATTTGGTGTTTCTGGGTCCTTGAGTGTGGGGGTAGGTGAGGTGGAAATTCACAAGGTGGATTATGCGGGGAATGAATAGAAATAAGTCGTCTTGTCTTCAGCCAACGACTGCTCAGAGAAGACTTGCGAAGGGCATTCAGCTCGGGGAGCCCGAAGCGGGGTTTCCGATCAGGCTGCCGGTGTGCGGAGCGTGTGGGTGGGTGGGTGGGTGCTGGGGAGGCTGCCCTTTGGAGAGGGAAGGGAACAAAACTTCTGCCTGGAGAGGTCTGGGAAATTTTGTGTGCGTGTCTCAATGTGATTTTTCAGCAAAATGTCCAGCTACCGAATTAATTTTGTCAGAACATGTAGATATTATAAATATTTTATAATTTAGAGATGGAGCCCACAGTAGGGAGTTCTGCCCGTTAGAAAAGTGTGCCAGTCTTTGATTTGCGTGTTTTTATGGTAGAAATAAAGCTGGTTTGGGGGAAAGAAAGGAAAAAAAAAAGTATCAGTTAAGCAATTTTGCTAAATGTATGAAAAATGAAATGTTATGAGCTGAAGCATGTATTCATTACAAAATGAAATTGATGTTTGAAGCTAAAAGAAAAAAAAAAACAACCCAGGCCAAACATCATTTTGAATATGTTAGCAGATCATATCTTGATGATTTATTTGTATGTTTTAGTGGTGGCAGAAACTGAAGAGTTTGCCATCTGTGGGGAAGAAGGCAAATGATATTTCTAAATCATATAGACTAAGCTGCTCCTTTCTGCAGGAAAGCAAGGACAACAATTTGCTCTAGGCAGCAAAAAGGCTGGAAGAGGTGGGTGTGAGAGGTCTTTTCTTTGTAAGGGGAAGGTGCTTTATGAGCACCCAGGATGTCAAATAAGGTGGACTCGTTCCCCTCCAGTTCCTCTAAGGGTGGTGGAAAGACCAGGGCTCGGTTAGTGGCTTGAGATGATTTCAGCTGGTGCCCTGCATTGCTCTGAAGAAATCTCTTTACCTCATTGGGCATTTAGCATCCTGTGCTGCCCAAACAGTATCGCTACTGCTGCTGCCTACCACCAACCCCAATGCCAAGGGGTTGGAGGTGATCCATGCCCGTGGTCCAGCTGGATGGCCTCCAGATTCTGAAGAGACGGGTGGTAGAGAGCGATTTATGGAGGGGATCCTACGTAGCGTGGAGGGCTGTTAGGTAGTGCTGCTGCTGCCAGATCTGACCAAAGGGCCACCTGCACATGTGACCAGAGGTGCTCCCAGTGGTCCATATGGCCGTGGTTAGATGGTTCACAGCAGGAGGTGGCTTTACAAGTACAAATATCTGTGGTCCAACACAGCCCATCCTGGAACTGCATTTATCAACAGCTGCCAGAGGTCTGCTGTGCGCGAAGAGGCAGGGAGTAGTGTCAGCCACTGTTGAACCATGGTGGCACTGGCAGCAAGCAGAGAGGAGCGGTTGTGTTTGTGCGGTCTCCAGGGGTTAATGACTTGTGCTTTGTCCCGGTCTCTGCTGGGAGGCTTTTGAGAGAAGCCATCAGGATGACCGTGCTCCCTTTGGGTTGGGGCACATGGGTGTGTTTTGGGGTTCATGACGTTGGGAGAGTTGGTTCCTCAAGCATAACTTTTATGTGAGGACAATGTAGCTGCTTGACAGCAGCTTATTTCTCTCCCTGTGGGGTTTGGCAAGATCTCAGTGACAAATACAAGAAAGGAAATATGAATAGAATTGCTGATTCAAAAAAGATTTTAGCTTGTGGATCACAAGAGAGGGGGTGGCTGCCTTAGCAGGACCACCACCATCTCATGTGTGTACTCTGGGGACCACTGGAAAGCAGTGAAGCTTCCAGCCTGGTGGGGTAAGGGCAAGTCAGACCAAGGTGGAAATTGCTTTACAGTGATTTTCCACCTTCCTGCTGGGCTGCCCTGTGTGCCATGGTCCGTGCTGACCCAGCAACATCAGCACTGAAGCGCCTGCAAAGGCAGAGCTGGTTCAAAACCATCCCTGTGGCTGTGCTGGGATGAGACTTGAGTGGTCATCTTCACCCTGCTGATCTTACAAGAGTTATTTGGGCAAAACAGCTTTAGAGGGGTGTTTGCTGCAGTAGAAAAGGCTGAAATCTCAATATCCACTCTTGATGGGCAGAGCTGCCGCTCAGTGTAGGAGGTTTTATGCAGTGCAGCCTCACCTATTTACATGAGTTTAACGATGCTGTAATTATTAACTTTTTACAAGCACACACAAGGTGGAACATTAAAATAAACAGCAACGAGCTTATTATTAGGTGGCAGGTTTTCCTGTGATAGCTCTTATAATATTAGCTTATTAAAGCTCACCATGAAAAACCCCTTTCTCCTAATCTAAGCTCTTTCATGCAGCTTCCAATTTTGATTGACACCAAAACAAAATAACTAACCTATAAATTATAATGCATGATTTAAACGATGTATAAATACATTATTTGTAAGTCATTGCAGGGATCATCTCTGTGCAGCATATGCAATTTTAAGAAAATAAAAAATATTTTACCGAGTTAATAATAAGGCAGAATGCAGCTCTTTTTGTGAATGTTCTCACCACATGCTTATATTAATTGTAATAAGCAAACAAACCTGGAAAAAAAAAAAGAGCCCTGTATCAACAGAGCTTCCTCATGTAATCAGTTCCAGGTCAAAATTAAGATCTGTGTATTCATCCCTGAAATTCAGCCAACTTTGTGAGTTGTCAAACAATCAAATTTCTGTCATTGAAGTCACCCCAAAATTCAGGTTTGTAAAGATTCTCCTACTCACCTGTTTGCTGGCGTTGGAAAAGCAGCCCCCTCTCTCTCTCCTTTTATTCCAGCCAAGAAATGAAATGTTCTGAGTGTTGTGTGTTGACTGGGAGATGCTCTTTGCCTGCTGTGTAATGACACAGTGAACAGGGCTGAACTACTCCAGCTGAACATCTACCCCCAAGCTTTAGTTTCCCATTTCAGTATCGCAGACAGCATGGGAACTAGGTCATTGAAGAGAGAAAATAATGCACAATGGCTTGTTATAATCCATCCGTTTGTCTGGGAAACCAGGGATCTCCAGGGAGGGAAGGGACTTCTTGCTATATTTTAAACACCATGTTTTAAACTGTTTTCTAATTCAGCCTTAGCCTGATCACCGTTCATTATTGTAAGAAGGATCTCAACGCAAATGGAAGTTACTTTGTCCAAGACCATCAGTGCTGTGGGCTCAGAGTCTGCTCGGTGAGGCCATCTCCTAGCTCTAGTACTTGGTGAGTACTAATAACATGGTTTAATTTGACCATACAAGTCCTGTAGTGGAAGATGTGGCTCTTGCCCCTAGAGGTTTGCAGTATAAAATGAGTTAATAGCACATTTCTGGTTAGATCTGAGTGCATATTATCAATGAGTAATTTTTTCCTTGAATTTATCTTTTCTCCCTGCTTAGATGGTGATTTCTATCAGTATTTTCCTGCATAAAGGTATTCTTTTTTCATTTCTCTTTTTCTGGGGTATGTATGAAGGAAATAAATGTGTGCAAACAGAGGTGGTAACAACCACCTTTCCTTGCTTGGATGTTCATGGCACGTTTCTGGCACACATCTAAAGTTCAGTTTCCAAGGCTGCGGACAGCAAAGGGCATGTCTCGCAGAGATAAAATGTGACCAGTGCAAATAAATATCCTCACAGCATGAGGGGAACCCTTCCCAATGTGGAAAACCATCAGGGGAGCTAAGGTATGCACGTACATCAGAGCTCCATGTAAAGGCAAAATGCAAGGCAACATTTACTCCGGATTTGTACCGTTTCATGCTGCAGGGAATTTGGGGTCTTCTTAAACCATAACTCTGCCATCTCCCAAATATTTTGTGCATGAAAACTTTTTGGTTTGTGATCCAAGCTAGGTCACACTGTGACCAATCTAAAGGTACAGTCAGGAGGAATGATGTTATTTCCTTAGTGTAGTTTCCCCTGTGTGCAATTCTTGAGAGGCAGCTACAAACTCGCTCTTTGCTGTCTGGTTTGGTAAACCACGTTCTGTATAAATACACTGATGGATCCCTTAGATGACTCAAGCTGAAGAACCACCAGAGATGCACCAAGGAGGAAAGTGGTTCCTTTTCCATCTTGTCACTGAGCATGTTTCTTCTTTTAATGTCTTTTCCATTAGTCTTTATTTTTTTTGGAAGCATGCTGAAAAGCCAGGTAGTATCTCTAGACCTGGCCCCTGCCCATAGAAGTATTTTAAGGTTAATTTAATGGATACAACCAGCTTCTCCTAACATCAGCCTGTGCTCTTTTTAACCTTAAACATAGGTATTCTACTCTTCCTGCTTTATTTCCTTCTTAAAAATGCTGTTTATTGCACTGAACTAACTATACACCGAATAGACTTTTCCCCTAAATTAAATAGAAAAGCCACCTTTTGCATATATTTCTCTCATGCAATTGACTATCATCCTCTTATAGGTTATCTGATTTCTGACAGAGGAGCAGAGTTTTTTGCCTTTTTTCTGTGGGGATTTTTCAGCTCTTATAAAAGCTGTAGGTATAGGTAAAGGAGAGGACAGCGGAGCGCGGGTATCGGCAGTGTTCACTGAGTAGGTGATTTACAGATACGGGAGCCCCCTGGGGCTGACTTGCAACCAGGTGACCAATGCACTTTGCATTTTATTTATTTATCTGCCTCCTTAGCAGTTCTCACTGTTTCTTTTCTATGAATTAATATACGCTGTAAAGCTCTCCTTGCAATAATCAATGACTCATTACACTGAAAACCCGCAGGAAAGACGAATTAAATGAAAAACGTGCAAGCGGAATGTTCAGCTTTTGTCTTTTGAGTGACCCAGATATTTCGTGCTTTCTTCATGCCGAGTTCTCGTGAGTTACGGGAGAAGTTTTTACCTTGAGCCACGGGGAGTTCAGATGCCTTAGAGTGTGGTGATATTTCCCAGACATGCCAAATCCAGTTCATTTATCATCAATATCCACGGGAAATAATAATCTGTTTATACATCACATTTCTCTGAGCTCTGCGAGGTTCTTGTTATGAATTCCTTCCAGCTGCTTTTCTCATTCCCACAGAAGAATTGCATGTGAAGGGTTACCTCTTACCCATCAGTTACTCTAACAATTATTGACTGGTAACCACTGGTAATTCCGACTCCCTGACAATCTTCGATAAGGATTTTGTGTAGTTATTATGCTCTAAAATGTCTCCTCACCCATAAAGGTCTTGAACTTCAGGCTGGGTAGCTGACACGGCCACCTTTTCTGGAGCCTTGAACAGAGAGAGGTTAATAATATGGAACGTGGAGCTTTTACAGCTTTAGAAATGCTGTGTAAAACCAAGAGTCGGTCCGGAACTCCATCAGTTGAGGTTGCTTTGTTTTCTGCCCAATGATTTTTGGAGAAAGTAAGTTAGGTAATGTTGTAAATGAAAGCAATTAAAGCAAGGTGAAAAAAAATAAATATCTATTGGCTAAGCTCCTTTCCTTGGCATTCTTTGCACTGCTGGTTTTGCAGGGCACCAGCTTTCAGATCTGCTTTGTTCCCCTCCTGCCCCAGCTGTTCACCTCTATTATTTTCCTCATACCTATTGTAGATTCATGTTTTCTTTAAGATCCATATGTACCTGCATCCAGGCAGACTTGCACCACAGCAGACCAGATGAGATGCTCCTTTTCTAGTTTAACAAGGGATCAAATGCAAGCCAGGGAGATTCCCATCCTGGGAAGGCGCAAGCCACAAACACCAGCAAAAAATTACTTTATATTTAAAGTAATCTGGGAAAAGAGGAAGGGGGGGGGAGGAATAAAAAGAATGAATTCTCTATTCAGCTTTAAGGCAGCAGGAATTTAAGTCCATTTAGCTCAACATGCTAATTAATACATCCGAAGAGCTGTAAAGTGTAATAATACAGAGGATGAATTCTCTGCAGTGCAGGTGACCAATAGAAATCTGGATGAACACATAACGCTGCCTGTATTTTTGGTTGCCAGCTAATAAATTGCATTAAAAATGGTGGCAATGCATGAAAGCTTTTTGTAATAACTTTGTTCTCAATGGCAGGCAGTTGTTGAGTGCTGTAGGGACGTTCAGGTGCGCTGTCGGTCAGGGAAGGCAGTACTGTAAGGGTAAGCTAGGAAAAAGAAAAGATGTCAGTCCCAAATGGATGAAACCGGAGACATAAATTCATGTCTTAACTCCTAACTATGTTTTTTTTAGGGAGAAGACAAAGTAAATGGTATTAGGACTGCACTGACTCTATTTGCTCTGTGAATCAAAAGCTGGGTATGTTGCTTGCTCCTGTGTAATTTTATTGAAGTAAAATTATAGAAAGCTTTTGCCTTAATGTTTGGGCCCAATCTTTTCAGTGCTTCAGGGGACTGATATAGGTTACCTGGATGGCTTTCAGTCTAGTTTCTCCCTCACCAGCCTTTGCAATTCAGCGGGACTGATGGATTATAGCCCTTTGGAAATCAGGCCCTAAATTCTCATTTCTGCAAAACATAAAAGAGGTTGAATTGTGTATATTTTGCCCTCAACCTACGCTATATTCCTAGAAGACAATAGCAAAAGAATCATATAAAATTGTCTCTTTATTTGGAGGTACTTTAATATCAGAGGGGGCTTGCTTCCAGCTAAGAAGACATTTGTTACAGAACTAAAAATGTTTGATATGCTGTTGTATCGGATAAACTTTGTTAGTGCACGGTGGCACAGTGCTGATAATTTAAGAACTCACAGGATTTTCAGCAGTAAAAGATCCCCAGTGAGTGCTAAGCTCAGTGGGAAAACGTAGGATGTAAATCTGCAGTGAGAGGGGAACAGGAGGGGAGGGGTTCTGCACTCAGTTTTGGGAACCTCAACCACTACTGGAGGATGTTAGAGACAAATGAAAATAAAGAGATGGTATCTTGGGGCATAAATGTTAATTTCAAAGGATTTTCATGTTCAAATGCAGTGTTGGGCAAGAACCCATCTGGAAATCCTTAACTCACTGGAGACTTCTGCTGTCATTTGGCATAGCAGGAGATAATCTGGTCTAGGGGAAGGATCAGCCTCTAACTGCTATATAGTCCCAAAGTATATTCTGCAGCACACTGCTGCGCACCACAGTTAGGAGAAGGGGTCACTGGAGGTATCAAGAAGGATGGAGAAAGGTCCCAGGCAAGGAAGCGTGGCCAAAGTTGATGGATAAACTGGTTTCATGCGATGGGATGAAGAACATCAACTTGTAAAGAAGAACTAATGCTTAAGGTGAAGGGTTGTCACATCTGGAGTCAGCCAGGCCTGGATGGCTTCAGAAGTAATTGTGAGGTTGAACCTGGGAAGAGTAAAACCACCAGAGGAAGGCAGCAGAGGAATTCAACACCAAAGTCTAGAGAGAAAACGCAGTGCCATGGAGGGGGAGGACGCTCGGGCACCTGTTGTGACAGCTGTGGCTAAGCATACAATGACCAGATCAGGGTGAATAATGAGAGAATCTGCTCATTTAAGAGTGTATATACAAACCCAGCAGGGACATGAAACTGTTTTGCTTTGTTTTACTGATAATGTATTATTGGAGTCATGTCTCTGACTGTGTCCTAGAGTGGGTTCAAAACAATTACTTACGTAACACAGGATGCATTTAAGTCAGGGAGGACTGGGAAGGGAGAAATGTGTGCGTCTCAATTTCTGGTTAAGAAGCAAAATGAAATTATGTTTTTCTCAATAGATTTATTGATTTCAGTTCTTCCCGACGCAGGGCTATCTGTCTCAGGGGCTGGATGCCCCTTGCAAAATTTGAACTGCAAAGTAACGGGTGAATTGGATTAAACCCAGTATACAGCTCTTGCCAGCTGTTGGTTCATACCCTAACGTGAACTGCACGATTCCAAAAGGTAAACTCCTTAAAAAGAAGCTCAGTCAGTGCCTCTGGGTGGCTCCAGCCTGGTCCATGGTGGCTGGGACAGACAGCCAATCCCTGGCACAGCCTGTGATGTGCCACCTTCTTGTAATGCTCTGCTTTAGGAGTAGACAGGAATCTTCTTCATCAGCTTTGGGGTTAAGGAGGCTGAATTTTGAAGCAGTAAACACACAGCTCTAGCCAAATTTCATTTGTAGGTGAAAGAAAATGAAGTTTGCTGCTCATGTACAGAACAGAGGAATATGCAAGACAACATCGGGGAAAACAACAGGAAAACTGAAACTCAAGAGAGCAGCTCTTTGGGCACCAAGAAATCACACGGTCCCATGCAACTGCCCACAGCACAAACCTGACCCACGAGGAAAGGCATTCTGTGCAAGACTAACCACTGCTGCTTTAAACGATAACCATAGTGAGAGACTTTGAATGTGAAGATGAGAACTGTGGAATGTAAATACCTGGTGGGTGCAGCCAACCAGCACAAAATATATTTAGAGGGAGCTGGAGCTCAGTCCTGAGTGCGCTGTGCTTACAGATCATCACCTCCAAGGAATAAATTACAGCTGGGTCTGTTAACTAAGTTGGTGGAGGTATGAATTCTTTATCTGTTATCAATGTAAGGAAGCATGAAGCACCTATAAACCATTCATCTCACTTTAGCTTCTTGTATACATTTAGAGTCGCTCCGATCTGATTGGCAAAAACGGGGGTACCTTTGAATACAGGGGTGTCAGATGGAGAATCTTGAATAGCACTTAATGCTGGGAGATCCTCAGGACAGTGGGTGAAGTAGTTCAGGCTTTTTTCCAGAATTGCCTGCAGGGTAGGACCCTTCACTCACAAGTAAATAGGAAACTTGCTCATGGCACCAGCACCTCCCCAATGTGAATGAAGTTTGTAACAGTGTGAATTAGCTCATTTCTCTCTTATGCCTGCAGCATTTTTCCCCTCTTTCATCAGTTTCTCTGTTCCTTTGTTATACATATATACAAGTAGCATATTTAATAGGGAAACTTCATTTCTTCACCTTTCATCCTTATCCTAACTTCTACTGCGGTCCGTGTTAAAAATTTCATTAACTGCAGTAGCAACAGTGTCAGATCTATGCTTTTTTTTTAAAAAAAAAATACCCTCACAAAATTGTTTACCCTTTCTTCCCATAATTTCCACAGGGATTATAGATAAAGCTGTAACACCTATACATAGTTATGGCATATATAGCAACTGCAAGGATAGAAAACCCCAGTGGGTCACGTGCATTTAATTTCATTTTATTTTGACTTTAAATCAGAGACATTTGTTTCTTGGTTTGAGGTTTGTTGTTTTGTTCCGGGTTTTTTTTTTTTTTCCTGTTTGGGGTTTTTTGTAATAAGAGAATTCTTTCAAATGCTTTTAGAAAATGAAAAGTCATTGCTAAGCTTTTGAGTCCTACATGCAAGGCTTGAAAACCGCAGCTTCCCTAAAAACCGTGGGCTAAATGTGATCTACGTTAATCGACGCTTATTATGGATGAATATTGTTCTCTGGGTAGTGCCTAGAAATTTTAATTAATTTCAGATCCGCCCTATTTTGGTCCACGTATGCAGATTTCAAATCTGTGCCTTCGCCGATTTTGACACTGTGCAATGATGCATCCGAGCTCTCAGATGTCTGGCTCTTAGAGTTGTGAAATGATAAAACAAACAAACCCAACCGTTTCAGCCTTGTCAATCTAGTTCTCAGTGGACAGATGCCCTGGTGCTAGAAAAGCATCATCCCCGTGCAATACCTCTTGGCAGTGTCAGGGGAAAAAAAAACCCACCCAAAACCCACAAAAAAAAAAAAAAAAGCAAAGCAAACCCAGAGATCTTCTAGATGCAAAAGCATGACTGGCTTCTCATCTCTAAAGAAATCGTGTTTACAACCACGCCGAAGCTCCTGGGGAACTCTGCGCGCGCCGTGCTCGTTTGTGCATGAGTAAGTGATTTCTGGGCTCTCAGATAATCAATCTGATCTGCTTCTGGAGCAAGTGGCCTCTGGACAGTGATGGATTAATGGGTGAAGGTCCAGCTTTGTGCATGGAGGTTTCTGGAATGAGCTGGGCTTGGTGTTAGACTTTGTGGATTGCTTCGTTAATTAAATGGTATCGTTAATTATGGGTTTAAATATTTTATTGGATGCTTATCCCGTGGGAATTGGCTAAACACTTCTAAGAAAATGGGAGGTTTGGGGTTTATGTTGGCATGCCAGCAGGGACAGTCCTGTCCCACTGGCATATGGCCACGTGAGGGGCACCACTGGATGTCCCAGCACAGATCTCTTGAGCAAAGCTGGGCAGAGGGATGAGGTTTTGGGCTGGTCTCCACCCCATGTAGTCAGTCCAGGTTCAGCTGAGCACCTGGGGACATACACTCTTGGTGGGGCACAGCTCCAGCACAGCCCAGGGTGCACCAACCCAGCCCAAACGTCTCTCAGGACGTGTTTAGAAACACACAGAACCCACTGAATTTATCACACGGAAAACTGGCTAAGGCTGAGAAGGATGGTGAATTGTCGTGGTGGAGATGAGGTTTTCTTTTTGGCTAATGATTTGTTTTTAATGTCACACATGGTATCATGAGCAGTTGCAGCATTTGGGCATTTTTAATGAATTCGTATTGCTTGTATATTAGGAGGAATATTTCCACTGCAGCAAACACCATAAACAGTTTCCACACTGGGCTACGTTATAGTGCCACCAGAATTGGTTCTTCGGATGGTTCATTTCTTTTATGCTGAGAATTCAGGACCAATTCAGCTTGGTTTTATGCATCATTAGAGATTTACAATTACTTTGCTATAGTTTCTTTCGGGAAGCCTATCTCTCATGGTTAATGCTATGGGAGCCCCGTTGTGTAGAGGCTGGTATTAGCCACCTTATAGCAATAAAGTGTTTGAGAAGGATTTAGAATTATGAGTGGCTAAATTCTCAGCGCAGCGACTGTAATGCCGTTATCCCTTGCTGAGCTTGGGTTGAAACTTTTTTTTTCTTCTCCTCAAATGAGGGGGGGGGAAGAAAAAAAAAAAGTTGTTTCTTCAAGAGGCTTTTGAATCGTTTCCATGTAATTTTGTTGTTGAACTGCTGCAGTCAGAAATGAGGAATTGTGAGAAATTCCATTTGGATTTCACGATGCTTAAAGTGCGTTGGATGGTATCAGAGTATAATGAAAAGAAGGCCTGCTATTTTTTTACCTCATGTTTAAACAGTGTAACCATTGTTTGGGACTTCCTTTTGGTTTTTAGATTTGACACGTGTTGCTAAGTCGATACAGTTCACCAGCTTTGCCTTTGGACAGTGAGCGGTGTGTTTGTATGTGTTATAATCCCCATAATTCACATTTTAGATAAACACCCTGTTGCGTGGAAATAAACACGATATGCAGCGAAGAATAGGGGCCTGGTCTAAAGGCCATTAAAATCAATGAAAAGATTTCAAATTAACTTTTATAGCCTTTAGATCAGGCTCTAAATGGGCAAATTACAGTTATGGAGTTGCCCATTTACATACCTGTGTGCTGCATTTAATGTATTTTATGGAATTGAAATTACTTGGTACTCCTTTTCATGCTTTTTTTAGGATAAGAATTTGCCAAGGGCATCAACAGCAGTTTTCCCAGGCTTCTGCGCAAGGATTAGACAGTCAATCCACAAATGACTTGAATTTATGAATAAAAAAAATATTACAAAAAAACTGGACATGGTTATCAGAGAGGCTTTGACGCCAGCAAGGACGGGAGCTCTATCTGCCTTATTCCATCAGAGATTCTCATTCCCTCTCATTAACATACCCAGGACATCAGCACCAGCCATCGGTCCCAGGGGAACCGCTTCGAACTTTTAAGGGAGCGCACACAAAACCTCACCCCAGCATTATTTCAGATAGATCAAATCAGCTTTGTCTCGTGTGAGGTTAGAAGAAAGGCGAGGGCACGGCAGCATTAGGGGAGGGATTCAAAGGTTGCAGGGAATTTTCGAATCCATTGTTACGACTCGGTAATCTTTCTTCTTTTACAGGGGTTCTTCAAGCCTGCCGAGGAAACGCGGAAGCTGATCTCTAAGTCTGTGATATCTGCTGCTGCTGTAAGTGTGGAAAAAGAGATGATGCCTCTACCTGCTTTTTCTTCGTGCCCCGTAATGAAAAACGTTTTTGGAGCAACACTGGAAATAAGCCATCAAAATATCTGATTAAACCTCTTAGGGAACTGTCACTAATCACCTTCTCTGCTCTTGATGGAATGTATTTATGCATTATAAATATACTCACTATGTGTGTGTGCGCTCCATAAATCACATTCAGCACTTGTATGTGATGTATAAGCATATTCTATAGAATACACACAAATACAGATGCCAAACTCCCACAGAGTTCATCACTGGAAAATGTTTGAAGGATCTGATCCTTAATATTTAATGAGCAAGATGCTATTTCCTTCCTCAGCTTTTATCTCTGGTTTGGCATAGTCATTAAATTTGTTGTTTCCTTGCAAGATTATATAATTTATGACCTAATTTTAGACTTTTGTGTAACTATGCGAAAATACTCGTGGCGTATCCAGATTTCTTCGTATGGATTAGACACCAGCTAGAACATGACTGCTCAGCTATCAGCTTCCCATCAGGAAGGAGTTACAAGCATGAAAAGAAACCAGCCCAATGGTACTCAGATAGCATTATGGGATGAGACTGTGTTTTGGTTGTGGGTTTTTTTCCTGTAAGAATACAACTTAACAGCATTTCCCAAGCCTGCTGTATGCCACGGTTGGCAGGAATCCCCAGGTAGTGCAATAATCACAAAATATTGTCATGTAGCAGAAGCTGCTACTTTCAGTCGGCTCTGGGATGAAGTCAGGCAGCCTTCATCTCAGGGAGGGATGCTCAGGGCTGGGGGAAGCAGGGGAAGAATGACACTAGGTGCTTTAAAGTGACTCTCTGCCCCTCACCCTCTGGAAGAGACCTTTTTTCTGCAGCACCAGCCTGGCGGTGGTTGGGGATTTTTTGCCTCACATGGTGTTGCCAGAGAGCTCCTCAATGAATTAACGCTAAACCGGCAGCCACGTATCTTTTTGTGTGTGTGCCTTCTGTACGTCCGGGGTAATTCAGCGGTGTCATAAATAGTGCCCTGAGATTCAGGTATTTTGTCAATTTAAGCCCGATTGTTTGGACCAGTTTTTCATCAGGTTTAATGCATTGGCTATTGCATTAATGTGTTTTGAGAGCACTTTATTCTGGCGTTTAAAAGGAAAGCGGCTCACGGTCGGGGATGAGGTTAGATGTTTCCTTTGTGACAGCAGCACCATTATGAGGCTTTTTTTTTCCCTCTTTTTCTACCTTACCCCGAGGTATCGAACACAGATGCCAACAGTGGGGTGGCTGCATCCTCAGACCAGCACCCAGAGCGATAGGGACCACGTAGCTGGGGCTCACCTTCACCCTTCAAATGTGGCAACTCAAGGCAGTGTAGGGGCTGAGGTGGGTGCCTATGTGAAAGAAGAAGAATCTTTATGAAAAGGTGGCGTTAGTTCTTGGAATAAGAACGACTGGAGAGTGTATCTGCCTGGCTTTAACGGAGCAGTTCCAGGAAAGCAGCAGCGACCGAAGTGTTTTCAGTATCACATAATTCAAGGGTAAAATCATAATTCCAATTACCAATTCAGCTATTTCTGGCCTTGGGAAACCTATGCTAATATTTATTATTGTATGATTGACCTATGATTTCTTCATCATTTACATTAGCAGCTACGATATTCATAGTAACATCCTTTAAATCATATAAGCAGATGTCAACAGTGCATGATGAAGTCACATCCTGCAGATTTTACATTTACTTAGTCCTTGGTTTTTTGTTTTTTGCTTTTTTTTTTTCTTTCCCTGGTAAAATAACATTGTGAGATGCATAATCTCACCTCCACGAGGCCTCTAGGGGCATATATAATCACAGAATGCATTTTCTATAATCTCACAAAATGAGTCAATTCTATCAGAGCTACAAACAGTTATACAGAGTCAGTATTTCACTTCCATCACTGCCTGACATCATCTTCCACACAGCACAAGAAAATATTTACTTAGCTCTTTGACACGAATTGCCACAAAGCCTCTGGAACAACAACAAAAAAAGTGAGGAATTAAAATGGAATAACTTGATTAAAAGAATTTAGCTCCTTTTTCTGGGTGCAGGATTTAGATTTGTAACTTCATCGGGTACTTGATTGTAACTGGCCGTAGACACCTCGAACCTCTGCTCATCAGTGAAGCTTCTACCCAGGTATCGATCGGAGAGCTGCCCAGAATCTCCAAAGCTGGAAGCTGATCCTCTTTCTTCATCTTCTAAATATTTTCTTTGCCCAGTTCTCTGGGTGAATTAAGATACTGTGGTTTATTTTCCAGGCAGCTTCCCGAGCTGCGTTGTTTCTGAGGCTTTTGTGGGCAAAGTGCTGCAGAGCTGGTGCTACTTGACAACAGTCTCCCTGAAAACAGCTTAGTGTTCCATACTGGCCTTGCAAGCTGTAGTTCTTATTAGCTCTAAAATCACTTTTTATTCCTGCTGCCCCTCGGCACCAACAGGAGTCGAACTGATGGATTCCCAGCACAGCCACTTCTGCACAATCCAGGTGAGGTGCCAAGGCCAACTTGGGAGTTCTCGCCACCTTCAAATAGTGTGGATATAATTTTATTTATCTACAAAAGGATGGTAATTTTTTTCTGATTGCTCTGGTGACAAAAGAAAAAGTTTTAGTTCTCCGATTGGCTCTCATACCCACTACTTGTTTTCCTGCCTCAACTCAGCTCCTGCTTCTATTCACTCCCAGGGAGCAGAGCCGGGTGCTTTTCAGCATCTCCTCAGCAAATGTGCCACATCCCTGGAGCTCAGGAAAGAGGCACCTGTCAGTGGTGGCCAGAAAGGGTTTTCTTTGGTCATCTTCATCTCTCATCCATCACTTTTTTTTACCAAAGTTAACATCTTCTGAACTTATATTGCCTTAAAGGGTTTATCTGGTTCAGCAGGTGCCAGGTTTAGGATGTTTCAGAGAATTTTTGGATCATTCTGAACAAATTTTTCAGGTTTGTGGTCCTGATACAGCCTTGTAAGGCAGGTGGACTCTTCTAGCGTCCGGGCACGCAGCCCTGAAAACGCCCTCTCATTTCTAGATGTAAGGTGAGGTAAAAAGGTCAGGATAGTCCTAGCTCATGTTTCTGAAGATTGGCGGTGTGTAATAATTATTAACAGTTTCTCTGACGGTGCAGGTTACAGACACGGGACCAAACACCTGCAGTGAACCTCCTCGGGCGAAATTCTCCTCGGCTTCAATCACGTTTTTTCCGGAGAAGAGACCGCTGGCTGTGCTCAGGGCGATCCGCCTGTTCCTGGCTTAAGAGGCACTTCTAATCTACTTCTAAGAGACTTATTAGCAATGTAAAAATCAACTTGAAGCAAGAAAAGTATTCTTCCTAAAAGAAATATATATATTTTTTTTTGTAAAACTAGTTTTGCTGACAGAAGTAATTGGGCTAACTCCTCGTGACTACGGATGGTATTTGCTGCCCCTTATCTTACCAAAGCAAAGGGTGCCAAATACTTTGAACTTTGTAAATAATTGTTTCCAAAGTGGTTTGGGTTTTTTTTTTATATATATGTATATAAATTCTTTAGAGAAAAGCTGGCTTCTAATCCTTTCTCTTCCAAAGCTATTACAGCTCAGCTTCTTCCCACTATAGATATCTTTTATTTTCCCTCTTTGGGTTTTAATATTTTGTAGATATTACAGAAGTCTCTTTTAAGGGTAAAGCTAGAGCTTTTGCTCAGATTGGAAAAGTCATTCCTAAAGCTTTAATAAATTGGAGAGAGAGAAGAGAAAAAAAAAAAAAGTAATAAAAGAACTTTATTTTCATCTGCTACAGATGCGGGGACTGGGGCTTGGAGATGTGAGCTGAGAGCTTGACCAGTGCCCAGAGCAGGGGTCCAGGTATTGGTCAGGCTGTTTTTTTCTCGCTCCAGGTACCTGGCTGGTGCAAAAGGCTGTGGAGGGGTTGGCCCTGGGCTGGTTGTTCATTCCTTCTGGGCTGCACAGGAGCAGGGAGCTGCTCTTCCCCCTCCACCCCATCCTACCAGTGCTCACTCTCCTCTCCTGCACCGAGGAGAGGGGCACGGTGTTCTTGCAAACACAGTTTCTCTCGTTTTTTATTCCACTTTTGCAACCACAGCAGCAAATATTAACCCAGAAACAGGACGAAAAGCTCTCCCAGAGCGTGTGTTATTAAAGCAGTGTCAGAGGCCTGTGGGAAATCTGCGCTTATCATTTGCATAAAAACAAACAAACACACAGAGGTGGGAAAAAATGAAATGCTGGAAAAACAGGACAAGATTTACTCCATCATCTTGGGAAGTTAAATGCAAATGTTTTTAGTTATCTGTCTTATCTGCTATCTATCTATTTGCTTACTTATTTTGGAAAAAGATACAAATAATGAGCATTGTGTCTGTCTAACTGGAGCAGTTGCCTTGCTGGGGGTTCTCAGAGGCTACAAGGATGGGTAAGGTTTGGGCAGACCTGTGTAGCCCAAACCTAAACCAAAACCCTCAACCAGATAACAGCTGCATGTGTTCATGGTGCCACTGGAGCAGGGGTAGGTGTTAAATCCTGGTCTTCAGCCTAAGGCAGCAACCTAAACCAGCATCAGAGCCCAGGCATCCATGGGTAGCTTCTGGAGTTGCCGGAGCTTTGCAGAACATCTCAAAGGAAGGTTCCTTGTAGAGACATCATTCTGAGTCAGTCTCAAACCAAGCACACAAGCCCCCATGGCCAGTGTTGGGCTCGTCAGCCCTTTGTCTAGTCAAGACCCAGCTGTTGTTGGAGGATGCTCTTGTGTTCTTGCTGTGGTGCCTTCCCCCAGATGTTCTGCAGTGCCAAGGAGGGGGAAGTAACTGCTGTTAAACCCAGCTACTGCTTAGGACTTCAAGTAAGAACTTAATAGTAGGAGGTTCCCACCAAGATTGATTTTCCCTCCTTCCCCTCCTCTAAAGCCAGCAGTTTCAGGTCTTCAACAGCTCCCTGGGTGCTCGGTTGATGGTTTGCTCCTTGACCCAGCTGAAAAGG
The DNA here is from genome assembly GCA_027560015.1 of Chloroceryle amazona. NCBI lineage: Eukaryota > Metazoa > Chordata > Aves > Coraciiformes > Cerylidae > Chloroceryle > Chloroceryle amazona. The sequence goes on from JANHFX010008740.1 coordinate 46,516, forward strand.
GAAGAAATTTAAAATTTGCAGTGTGGTTTCTTTTCTTAAAAACAAAAAAAAAAAAAAGAAAAAAAAAAAAAAAAGGAAAGTTTATGAATTTTTAAAAGGCACCCTACAGCAGAGCCCCAAAGGGAAGGCTGCGT
>JANHFX010008740.1:46659-86457 GCA_027560015.1 Chloroceryle amazona
TTGATTTTATTATTTTCTACTTACCCCCAACTAAAAGAGAAAAAATTAAAAATTACAAATTTTCTTTCTTTTATAAAAACAAAAAAAAAAAAAAAAAAAAAAAAAAAAAAAAGGAAAAGTTTATGATTTTTCAGAAGGCACCTTACAGCAGAGCCCAAATGGGAAGTCTGCGTTCGCTCCCATCCATCAACGCCACGACACCGAGGGAGCGGCTCCTCCAGCTCCTCTCGTCGCGGTGGACAGAAGGAGCTGTCAGGGAGCCGCGTGCGGCCGCCGTGCCGAGCGGGGTGGGAGCCATGCTGGCAGAGATCCCTTCCACAGAGGGGATTTCTGCACTGACAATTTTTGGCTCCTTTAGGTTACTTTGGAGCTGCACAGAATATATAATATTCTGCACTCGCGGAGGGGCTGACAGGGAACTTAAATACAGATTGCAAAGATAGATCATCTCCCAGCATCACTTTGTTTTCTGTTGCTCCGAAATCATTTTACTTGTTCCTGCAGCTACTATAAAGCCAGAAGAGCTCTCTATATTTGTTTCCCGGATGCCTTTTTCTCCTCTGCTTACAACTATAAAAGCAGCTTTTCATGCTCCAAATCAGAGATAAATTGAAATCGCTGCCGAAGAAATAAAACACAAGGCTAATCAAATTGTAGCACAGGAAGCAGCCTTCAGCCAGTGCATTTTTTTGAGAGCTATTTTTAGAATATATTTTTATTTTGTCACTCCATATGGGAAGTCATACCCATATGGTTTGGGAGAATGGAAGGTTGTGCTTTTATAGAGATCTCACAAACCATCCCCGCTCAACCACGTACTTCAACATGTGCTTAAATCCGATTGTCTGCGATGGGACCGAAGCACATAAACTCCTCGTGACTGGGGCCTCGGGCCCTGTCTGAGGTTGTAATAGTATTATTCCCTCCTGAGATGTAAAACTATTTCATATTCGTTAAACCAGTCTCCTGTTAACTTGGCTCTTCTTAATTACAACATTTCCCAATCACACACCTTTTTTTTTTTTTTTTTCTTTTTCATTTCTTCATTTCTCCTCCATCATTCAGATGCCCGGATGAATGCGTTTGGTCCAGCACCAGGCACGATGCAAAGCTGAACATCCATAGCCATCGCTCTCCTGCTTTTCCCAGCAGATATTTGCTACCCTGCAAATATCAACATTAATGCAGTTTGGGGAAATATTCTGCCCACAGCACCGTGACACCTTCTGAGCGTGCTGATGAAGCAATAATATTTTTATGTGTTTTGGGTTATTTTTTTGTCCCTTTAGGAAACAATTCTCCATCCTTTTTTGTTTTGGGATGAAGTGCAAAGGGAGAGTTGAAGGATGGGGAGCGTGGAGATTTAGAGACGATTTGGATGCTGCTTTCACCAAGTAGAAGGGATGTTATGCTAAAACTGTTCATGGAAATGGAAAGCTCCTATGGATTATTTTATTGGAAAGTCAAGAAAACAACCATTGAAATTTTTCCCCACAAATATAATGTGTATGAGGAGATAATATTAAAATAACCAAGCACCAGAAGGGGCTGAAAGGAAAAGCCTGAGGTTAGAGCGGAGAGAAACTGTTAAAAGTTTGAGAAGAAATTTTATGAAGCCCTATTTGTATTCAAAATCTATGATCATTTGGAAATCAAAATAGCTACTGTTAAATTATTTGCTCAAAGTAGCTTTATAGTCAGGAAAATCTCCCCCCGCTTTTAACCCACTTTATAAAATATATTCCTCACCAGTCTGAAATCCCAAGAGACAATAACAATCACCTAGATTTATGATGCTTGGGTGTACTGGAATTAGACAACAGTGTCTGGATTTCCCCAGAAATGTTGTTCTGGAGTATCTGAATAACACAGCTTTTGGACCAGGTGCTTGGGTTGTGCGTGTGACGTGGGGATATGAGCACCATGAGGTGGACTCGTGATGTCACTTCACACAGCCGAATGTCACGGCCCCAGTAAGGCCAACCAAGAGTTTACTGGTGACTTCAATGGAGCTGGAATTTCATCCCAGGCCAGAAGCAGCTGACAGAGGGTGCCACGGGCTGGTGACCTGGAGCAATTTCAAGTCGGAGACATAGAAGTGAGAAAATTCCTTGTCACATAACTGATCTCATCGGCCACCCAGGCTACCCAAGGTTCGCTTCGGATTTTCTACCGAGTTTCCATTCATGTTGCAACTGTGTAGATAATGTGTTAAGGCATTATTCTTATAAAAAGTAAAGAATTAATTTCTTTAAGAGATGGGTGATTTGTAGAAGACATTTGTGTAGTTTTGCCTTCTAAATGTGATTTATATTTATAAATAAATTTGCATAAAATCTCCAGCTCTCCATGTCATACTTCTGTTTTATCTTTAATTCAGATGCTCAAGAAATGTAAATTATTTTTACAGCTAAATAAAAGCTATACAAAGCTGCCAGGAAAGAATAATGAGATACACGTTGTGCCATGCAGCCATGATAAATCCAGCAGCACCATGGTTACAGTCAAAATGGGAGGCCATCAACAACTCGGGACTATCAGCACGTACAGATTCCTCTGGTTAGATTTAGCAAACCAATCTTAACTGGGGAAGCCCGTGACACCAGGTCAACAGAGGAAAATATTTACCTGCAAGATAGACAGGCACCTAGAATAGGGAGGAACGGTTGGTTTGTGTGGCAAGGGTTTATTATAGATCAACACCACCAGCCAGGCTGATGCATATGGACCAGGCTCTGCGTATGTGCTGTGCAGAAATAAAGATATCAGCACTCCTGTAACATGGTGAGGTTTGCAAATCATTGGTGGGTTGGCTAAGGATAGTATGGGCTTATAAAATACATCTTAGTCATGGGAATGGCAGCAGGGAGAAGGTAGAATTGCACTCCCTTAGTCACTGGGGTAAAAGGCTCCAGTGCCCTGGCTCTGGGTTGACTGATAGATTAAGAGTTGGGTTCTCCTCATTAGAAATTAACTCAACCATGAGGAGATAATTACACCAAATGAGGGTGTGAAGAGCCTCAGCTGATGGTTGTTAAAGGAAAGTAAATAAAAGGTGCATGGAGCTTACCCCTCCCTTTCCTGCTGAGGAGGCTTGAGGGACAAGTTGCCTGGGTCTTCAAGAGGGCAGACCTTGCTTTCCATGTCTTGCTGTGACTGATTCAGGTAGGTCTTCTCATTCTCTGGTTTTGCTTTGGTCCTGGCTGTGTTTCCCAGACATTGGGTGTTTTTTGTGGGTGGTTTGCTGCTGAAATTGTCTTAATCCCCCCTGCTCTTTAAAATTTATGTTATATAAGCTAAAGGTGGTATACCCAGCACTGTGGACTTGGTGCTCTTCCTTTTTTTACTGAATTACAATGGCTTTGCCTTATTTAAACTCAGTATTGAGGTCAAATACCTCCAAGAGTGGTCTCCCTTGAGTGAGGTGACTGGTCCAAGGCTTTTAGTGGCAGGAAACAAATGGAAGACCAGGCAGTGATGAAGGGCTGCCTTTGGTGCTTTTTGGATGACCAAACAGGTTGGCTGTTTAGAGGAAACAGTTATGATGAGCTGTCCTGGAGTGCCTAGATTTTGCAGAACCTGTTCACTCTAGAGTTGTCACAAATCGAGTTTTATTTTGTGGCAGAGTGTGGGGGGTGTTGAGCAAACCTTGTGTTTTGGAATCTGCTGCTTTCTCCTCGGACTTTCCTCTTCCAGACAAAGCAGGTTTGTGATAAGTCTTATCCTGGCACCAGCCATGATGCTGAGCACCTTGCCAAGAAGGTGCTGAGCCTTTTCTTAAGCTCTGTGAGTTTAAGGGCTGCCAGGTCCTCAGTATCCTGAAGACTGGAGCCCTGTGATGCTCAGTTTTCCCAAGCCTCCGGACAACAGCGTGCAGTGAATGGGGACAGCCGAAAACTCGCGTCAAAAGGACCGCTTTGTTTTGCTGAATCAGGGCAGTGAATGCGTGTGCATCTCGGGGAGCGTGGACGGGCCTGTTGACTCCTAAGGACCACTCATGTGCCTTAATTGAGTATGTGCATGAATGCTTAGCTGGTCGGGATCAGCATAAACATCCCTGAATGTCAAGCTCTCTTCTGTGTCTATTTTGTAAAGCTAATGACCACCAGGCATTCAAAACCTGGTTCTGGTCTTTGGAGATGCTGAGGCATCTTATTTCATATTTCTGAAGGTGAATGCCTTCACCTTAAAAGAGAATGTCTTTAGTTCAGAGATGCTGGAGAGTACAAAAATGGAGAGCTGTAAACTTAACATCCTTGGAAGTTTAAGATTTTTTTTTGTTTAATGTCCATAGCTTAATAAAAGGAACCAAATAATGCTGCTTGGAAACATTTAAAACCAAAAAAAATCACTCTCAGCAGACAGCCCTTTTGACAAGGCTCTGCCCAGAGTGAATTTTTATGCTTGAGTTATAAACCCTTGAAAAATGGGGATCCTAATGCAAAAGCTGACACAGCTTTAACTAGAGCAGCTCTAGTAAGTGCTGCTATAATTATTTGCTCATTAATTACAAATTTTGCAAGACACGAGAGTAACACAAATTGGAAAATAGGAATAATTATCAGTAATAATGCCACAGAAGCTGGACACATTGAAAGTATCTTCCTCTTTAAATTTAATAATAGCAAGACAGCTAGGAAACTAATAAGAAATACATAATTGAAAATTAACCTTGCAAATCTGCTGTTAATAAACCATGGTACTCTTGCGTTACAATGATTTTACAGAGCCTTTAATTTGCATTTGGAGTGTCATTCCAGGTAATACTTTGTGCGTTCACAACAATTAGTGTGTCTTTATGTTGAAACAAAACGCAAAGGTAGGATTTTTAGCGTAGCAGAAGAGGACAGAATGGTGTACACTGTAGTTTTTAGCAGCTCCAAGGGCTGGAAAGCAAATGTACAATGGTGATTTTTGTGCCGGCTGTTCTGCCTGAATGCTGTTTTGTTATTGTTGAATTGGAGTATTGTGGTGTTCTGTGCTTTCATCCTCAGCTTGTGTAAATATCCCAGTCGGGCTGTTGGATCGCTCGCGCTTTCTATCCTCTGAGGTGCAAGGCTTGATTACTTAGGGATGCTTGAAAACACCCAGTGCATTGGTAACAGGTAGCGTGTGGTCTTTGAAATCCTCTGCTGCGGTGCTTGCTTTCACTGGTGTGTTTGAGTTGTCATAACTATTCTAACAGGGGCAGGCAGCTGGAGGCACTGGGGTTTGCTGGGCAGGGAAAGCTTAATGGAAAGGTGCTGCTCTCCTGCAGGCTGGCACCTTGTGCCTGAGGTTTACCCGTGGCTCTCCATTCAGAGGGAAATGATGTTTCTTTATCTGGTGCTGGTTGACAGAAATCTATAAACACCTATTATTCAATTTGCAAGTAAGGAGGATGAGAATTGTTTATTCAAAAGTCGGTCTGAGGCAACTGCTCCTGCTAAATATCTCCCACCCGTAAAATAAACCTGATGTATTTCACTGCTGCTCCTCCCATTCAGTTGCAGAAAACTTGTCTGTCTGTAGCCAAGAAGTATTTTACAATTTTGGAGCTTTTATCTACCGAGCTCTGAGGGCTCAGATGAAAAAGAGGATGGACTGTAACAGAGGCACGCCCCTGACTTATATCACGATGTCAATGGCACCAGAGGGATAGACAGGGTTTTGAAATTGTGTATGGCTAAGCAGCTTAATAAAAAAATAAAGTAACCCGGAGACCTACAGTGTTTGGTGTCCGAGAGGAGGAACATTGCACACAAACAATTGGGTTAAGAGTGTGCACTCCAAACAAGGTTTCTGCACAATTCCAAACTCCGTCGAGGGCTGCATGTAAAATGTTGGCTTCTTTGTGCAACCCCACACATCCTAGGGAAAAGGCCAGGAGGGGTCAGCAATTCAGCTGTTTGCCTGCTCACTTTACGTAAGAGGTTAGCAGCAGTGTGCTTTTTGTCCAAAGCCAGCAATAGCAGGAACAGCTTGTTTCTGAAAGAGCTGTGGCTCCCCTAGTAGTGCTAGTAGAAGGGGTCCCGAAATAAACCTCGGGTGCAGATAGTCTTTGATTTGACCTTTTGTCCGTGTGTTTGGCTATAAACGTGTGCTTAGCGCAGCTTTCGACTCCTGTCGCTCCCCTCCCAGCCCACAGAGCCTCAGGCACCACCAGCACAGATATTTTTCCTCCATTTCCAGATGTTTCAGGGAGCTTGGACAATGTTGTGGTGTGGGATGACAAGGTGTTGTGGTTGTCCAAGCTCCTTCTCCAGAGGAGCTCAGGGTGTTGTGTGGAGAAGCAAACCTCCCATTCACCTTGCAGCCTCTGGGAGAAGTCCCAGCAGCATTGCAGATTTGAGTGGCTTCAGTGCAGGGGAGGAGAGGATGGTGATGTCCCTTGCTAAATGCCTTTGAAAATCAGTTTGCATATTAAAGAGGAGGAAAAATTGCTTTAAAGTCTCTTCTGCTGTAGGGCCAAAGCAGGAAAAAGCTCTCAAAGCAGTGGAGTAGAGTTTGTGTGAAATCGGGGTGGCCGTGCCTGATTCATAACTTGCTTCACTTGATCCATGAAGCTTTGTTGTAGAAATGGAGCAGAGTGAGGATGGGTGTTCCTCAGCTTAACTCCAGTCAAGATGTGACCGTTGTATTTGTGAATGTAAGAATTAATGACACAGTGTTCAGAGATGGCTCAGTGAAGGACTGTTGAAGGCCAGAGAAATGCAGCTTCCTTTCCACACGTGTCTGTAGGTCCTGCTGGCAGTTCTGGGTGAGACCAGAGCAAGTGCTGGGGGTGTGCTGGATTTCCCACTGGAGCTCAGAAGCTGGGCCAGCTTCCCAGGCTGAGAGGCACATCTTGAGTAGAAAAAGCTGAATGCATGAAGAAGAGCAGGAGTGGGTAGTTGCTGCTCCAACCTTGAGAAAAAGGGGCTGGAAAATACCCTCTCCTCTGCCTGAAAAGCAAAAGGCTGTGGGAGAAATGTGCCTCTTAATGATGCTCTTGAAGCAGCCTCTGCTAGCGATTCCTGATCAGTATTCTGTTCATCGCTGCTTTCTCAAGGAAAGACATCAAGGAACAACTTAGCCAAAAGGAAGGTATTTTTAGAAGCTGGAGAGATGATTTTTTTTTTTCTCCTACCCATTCTGCTGTTATTTATGTTGCGTACTTCTTGAGTTATTTATTTCAGTGGGAGTTGATGCAAAGTGGGACGGTGTTTAATGTGTGGAAGGATGGTGAAATCCATCCTACAGCTTGTCCTTGGTATTTCAAGGCGAGGCTTTGATAGTGTTTCCAACCTGCAAATGGGATGGTGTTTTTTGGACATTATCAAAGCCTGGGTGCTTGTTGTCTCCAGTCCCTTCAGCTTCCAGCACGCTGGACGTGCTTCTGCAGTTTGTCACTGCAGTATATTTTTAACCTGCCACTTAACTCACCCGTATGTGGTTTTAAAACACTAAAAAGGAACTGATAATTCCAAGTGCCCTCCAAGGTAAAAAAAAAATAAAATTAATAAAATAAAAAATGTGAATGCTTGTCATCGATCGAAGGTAATTTATGCGAACTGGGCTCTGCTCACAACTGCAGCAAGGTATAAATGGTGACATCATTGAGCGTGAGCTCTGCCAACCTGAGTTAGTGTTGGAATGACAATGGAGTGATTTAACTATTATGATCTCACTTAATATTTCATACTTAAAATGTAGCCTAACCTGTAATTCAGGGTTATATGAAGTGCACATTGGAGAGTTGCTTCAGAACAGATTTTGACACAAACTTTGCTGTTAAAGGAAATGTTTGAGTGACATACGTCTTGCATATGTTGTTACTCTGAGGCTGGTGGAAATCCTTTCAGCAAGGAAAAATTGACTGTGCAATGTTTTCTCTTTTATATATATATGTGTATAGACACATGCACACAAAAGAGGGGGGGGAATCTGAAATGTTGTCTTAAGCTTTCCAATCTGAAACCATCACAGGAGAAGAAAATCACTTGGATCAAACAAATATAGCTGCAGCTTTTAAATCCCCAGCCCTGTCATCCTCACAACAATGACAACAACAAAATACTGTAGATACGATGGGGTGTGGGTTAAAACTTCTAACAACAATTCCAGTTTCCAGTCTCTTGTACAGAAACAGTGCTGAAGTGACCTCCCATTCAATGAGGGAGGTATTGCAGATGGTCTGGAAGAGCATGGAGTAAAGCAGCAGGAGAAGAAAGGCTTGTTTTACTTGATGCTTTGGCTCCCCAGGTGTGCAGCCAGTGGGGGAGGATGTGCTGCTCCTCTCCATGCCTCTGTGTCCATCTCTGGAGGTGGAAGCCGTTGGTTGGTTTGCTCAGCTTGCATTCTTTTTTTTAATAATTATTATTTGTATGAGAATCAGAATAACAAGGTGTCCTGGTCTTGGCTGGGGTTGAGTCAATTTTCTTCCTAGTAGTTGGTGCAGGGCTGTGGTTTGGACTTAGCACAAGATTAATGTTAATAACAGGCTGATGTTTTTAGCTGTTGCTAAGTAGGAGTTTCTACTAAGTCAAGGACTTTTCAGTTTCTTGTGCCCTGCCAGTGAGAAGGCTGGAAGGACACAAGAACTTGGGAGGGGACAAAGCAAAGACAGCTGACCCAAACTGGCCAAAGGGCTATTCCATGCCATATGGTGTCATGCCCAGTATATAAACTGGGGGGAAAGCTGGCCAGGGACTACTGCTTGGGAACTGTCTGGTGGTTGAGTGGTGAGCAATTGCATTGTGCACCACCTGGCTTGTGTTTTCTAATGATGATGATTATTAACCATTATTATTGTCTTCCTTTGATGTCCTATTGAGCTGTCTTTATTTCAATCCATGAGGTGTTTTTTCTAATTCTCTCTCCCATCCCACTGGGTGGGGGGAGAAAGCCAGAGGCTGTGTGGGGCTGAGCTGCCAGCTGGGGTTAAACCGTGATACAAGGTTTTCCTAGTTTAGTGCATTTAGAGGAGAGGCAGAGCTTGGGTTACATGTGGTGATGGAGAACATGAAGCTAATAATGCCTGAGCTATAGGGGACAGCCTGACAAAAGTGCAAATGGTGACTGCTAATCTTCCAGTCAAAACTGTAGGCAAGGTACTTAAGTTTCATCCATAGGATGAAACCCTATGGATATAGGGATTAGGTGCTAATGTTAGCCACTGCAGCAGGAGGTTGGGACAGATGAACCAAGAGAAGCTTTTCCTGTCTGTATTAGTTTGGTCAGTCTTCTGGCCCTGGAACCCTGTCTAAAGGATTTATGGCTCTGTAGACATGAGATGGCTGTGGGGATGACACCAAACTGGGGGAAGCAGTCATTAAGTGAAAGGATGGGACTGCCCTCCAGCAGTCTTGGCAGGCTGGACAAAAGAGCTGCTGACCCTCCTGAAGGTCATCACAGACAGTCCTGCACCTGGTTTGGAGGAATTCCATGCAACCATATGGGACAGAGACTGGCTGAGAAGCAGCTTTGCAGGCAAAGACCTGTGGTTCCTGGTGGAAAAGCTGAATGTGAGTCACCAGTGTGTCCTTGCAGTGGAGAAGTCAAAAAAAAAAAACTTGAACAGAAGAGGCTCTGCCTTTGAAGTTGGCCCTGTTTTCAACAAGGAGTTCAGCCAAAGAACCTTCAGAGACCCCTTCTAAATGAAATTATCCTGTGATTAGTGAAGAGAACCCCTGTGCAACAGCTTTTAAAGGATGGGAAGGAATGGGTTTGGGTTAAGTTTTCTCCAGGAATATGGCATCATTTGCACCTGCAGCTCAGTTAAGTCTAAGATTTGTAAAGATTCATTCTTCATGACCTTAAAGGGTCAGTGTTGCCTCTCTTTCTAGAGAGGAAAGGGCCACTGAGTATCCCAGAAAGAATGTGGTCAAGCCTTAAATCTCCAAACTGCCTCGTTGCCTGGGAAAAGGACCCTTCCCCCCTGCTGAATGTTATGTCTGTGTCTTGAAGCCAGGTCTGGTTGCTCAACGGTGGCCAGCAGCAGCCCATATTTGAAGGCATGTTTCAGTGGTTATTCAGCATGTTTGAGCCTCTCTAGGCAGAGAGGGTGGATTTCATTGGAAAAGCTTTTTGCACCGTGTTTAAAAATGTTTGGCAAAGATGTTTTCCACAGCAGCAGAATGATCTTGTCACTGCTATAAATACTTAGCAAAAGCAATCATTATTAGGTCAAGTGTTTAAAATATAGTGATGTAAGAAGTATTCATCAATAGGAATCTTTTGGTTGAGTTAAAATAAGAAAAGAGGAATTGCAAATCCAGAATTCTAGACTTTTTAGTTTATTTAGATACTACTTTTGGATCTCTTTCAGTCCAGAAAGAATTTCCAGTGTTTCTTCCAGCTAATAGAAAATTTTATAATTTTTTTTCATTCAGAATTAGTTTAAGCCACTAGAAAACATCCTTTGTTTCCCTATCGATAGAAACCCAGTATTCTCCTTTCTTCCTGTTTGGCCTCCTCTGCCCTGGATGCAATGGGAGTAAACACAGTGGAAGGATTTGTATTGCTAGCAAAGAACAATCACAGCAGTGTTTAAATGCACAAGGTTTGAGGATTGTAATTGGAGTTGATTTGAGGATGGTGGTGGGGAAACGTTTATCCCACTTCATTTTTAGAGGCTCTCCATTTGTGTTCTCTGTGCTTCTTGCAGAGGGACAAATGTTTTTTCTCCATGTAACAGAAATAATTCCGATTCTGTTCCAAAAATAGCCTAGAAGCCATGAGATGCCAGGAATAGGCTTCTCCCTCTAGTGGCAGCAGAAAGGAAGATACAGACCTCTCAGGGCAGGTAGCTTCGCTTTTTTTTTAGTAAAGCATCTGAGGTAAGCATTAAAATAGACCTGCCGTGTTTTTTTTTCTTCTTACACTTCAAAGAAAGATTCATATGGCACAAAATATCTGCAGTTTCTCCCTGGTTCTTAGTAATTGAAATACTTGTAAACCCAAGATACTGAAACAAAGATGCTTCTCTGATTTATTTGTTTTTAAATCACCTTGAGGCTCAAAGTACAAGGGCAACCTGATAAATACCAGTGCTAATGAGGCTGGTGTCCTGCTCTCTCCTGTTGGGAGAGCCATGGAGCAGATGTGGTTCTTGGGAGTAACTGCTGGAACAAGCTCAGCATCTGTCCCTGCAAATAATGCCTGGCACTGGGTGAGAGGGAGGGATGGGGGATCTTCGGAGAACTGCTTTGGGTGTTTGAATCCTGTGGGAGGCTACCTCGGGAGTTTGGCATGTGAAATGTAAGCCTGCATGTTCTCAATGACAAATTACCCCTTGTGCCTTTACAGAAGAGAGGAAAACATGTTGTATCTGTAAGCAGGAGGGCCTGACTACCACCTGTAAGTCAAATAATAAGCACAGAGAACCACATCTACCAGTTCTGTCCTATTTGTGCTTTCTACCTTCTGTTGATGTATTTACCACTGGAGAAGAGCATAAAACCACTAATACTTGCTTTAGGCTTGGGCAGGCAGGTTGATGTGTGGAGTGGGTCTTGCTGAGATGCTTGATCCCTGGTTGGCTTCTAAATATCTGTTGTGAGTGTTCCATTCCTCATGACTTGGTCACTGCTACTTGTGAGTATTTCTGCAGTGTTACTTTAATACTAGAGCTTATGTGAATGAAAGGAGAGCTTTAAACAGCACCTTAAATTCAGGGAGAATGTGTCCTTCAAGCTCTACAGTGCAGAAAATACTGTTCAACTAAAGGATGTGAGCTGTTATCAAAAGAAAACAAGACACCCCCAAACCAAACGTGGCTGGGGTGCAGCTCCTGGTAGACACCAGGAGGTGGTTTGGCTGATGTGGGGCAGTAGCAGAAGACTCATTGCTGGGTCAGAGGTAGCATGTGTGCAAGCTTGCCTGTGTTCTTGGTTAAGCTCCACTTGGGCTCCGAGAATGAAGAGCTCTGCCTTGTGAAGGCCTAAGGAGGAAAATATGGCCAACATCTGTAGTGCACCTTATTACATGCATGGTGTCCCCTGGGAGGCAGGAAATGTCTACCTGACCTGTAAGGTCATGTGCATCAGTCCATGAATTTGGAAGCCTTCCAGCAGGGAGGAACTTAGTGACTCCAGAGTGAAATGCAAACTCCACTCTTTCCAGTTGGGGTTGTGAACTGGCAAGGCAGTCTAATTGCAGCTTCTTTCTGTGAAGTTATCAATATCTCTTTTGCCCTCTTCTGAAGGCCGTTGCTTGGGAACCTGTTTCATGTTAGGACTTTGAGAACAGGACTTACCCTAGGAAGTGTTGATTCTGGCAGGCCTGTGTGTGCCTGCTGATGGTTGTGGCTGCCCGAGCTCACTGAGGTTAGGAGACCTCTTGGCAAAGGGTCATGTTTGCCTGTCACCTTGTCCTCAGGATCGGGTCAGCTTGGTGCAGATGTTTGCCCAGCAGCCATCATCAAGCTGCCTGGAAGGTTCCTTAGGATGCTAATTAACAGCAGTACAGAAAACACATTGGGATTTAAACCTCCTCACAAAAGATGACAGCATAGAAGAAATAAATCTCAGTTACTTTCCAAATCCTGAAGCAATGCTTCAGTCTTTTAACACAGTCACTTCTTTGGATAATATCTTGCCCTAGCTCTGGCAGATCCCTACACTGCTTTCCCAGCCTCTCGTTTCTGCACGGTACCTGAAAACTGTTCTAATTTTACTTTACCTCCCTGTAAGCTTTCCTTTTATTCACTGCCTTGGCTTTTCTTATCACTTTTTATGCTCTAAACTTCATTATGCAATTGTTCCAATCCTGCTCTGTATTTGATGGTTTATAACTCCTGTCTGCCTTCTTTTTTTTTTCTCCTCACTGTTGATTACTTTTACATTTCTATGTTCCTTCACACTGACTTTAAAATAGAAAAACCAACGTGAACATTCCCTGTGCAATTACCGTGAGGTGGTTCCGCATCACCCTTGGGCGCGTGTTAATTTATCTTTGAACACTTTCTATTTCCTCTGTGTCCTTTCTCTTTCCCAGCTTTATCATGTTGAATTTCACCCTGCGCTTAGTCTCCCAACTTTGCTCCGCTAAAATCTAATCTACCTGTTTTCTAACTTGGTTGAACATTAATCCTAGGGAAATCCTGAGGTTGCAGTCCTGGTTGTCCCCCACACTTGCATTGGGATTGCTGTTAGAGAAGCCTTGCTCCTTATAAAGTCATCATCTTTCCCTGTGTACATCAGATGATGAAAATAGTGTTTGGAGCCAGGAGTAGTTGTAGGACTGTGCACAGTGAAGAAATAATTTCTTCACATCTACAAGTGCTGCTTACATCTCTCTGAATTTTAGCCTTTCACTTGGATGTAGTCTCAGCTGAACATTTAAGCACCTGTCTAATTTTGAGCAACTAAGTAACTGGTTGCAACTAAAACTGTTTTCCTTCCATGAGGAGTGTTGCTCTTGCCATTTGGGTTGCCACTGTCTTCTTCCTCTGAGCTGATGTCCAGACCTAAGTGGATGAATTTGATGGCAAAATGATGAGGGCAAAGCAGAGCAGGTGCAGCACTGGTGCTGTCTTGCCAGGTGTGGAGGAGCTGTGCAGCAGCAACACCGGGGGTTCCCCAACACTGAACCTGGGGCACAGGGCTCCCTGTGAAAGGTTTTGGCAGCTCCTGCCATAAAGCAGATGTGGTCGTGGGCTGTGTTCCTTGGAAAGGAGTGAAGCAGTTAGTTGGATCATGCTAGGATTATTTTTAAGACAAAATTGCATCAGCCCATCTAACCATTGCTTTGAGAACCAACTGGACCAGGGTTTGACTTGGAAGCAGTCTTGAGTTGCACAGGAGGCACTTGAACAGATAAATTAGCACCAAAGAGTCACTTCCACCCCACGCAGACTCCTTGTCTGTCAGGCAACACGTGGCTCGGCAAACACGGTGACAACCTAATGGGTCCAGTGAGTTGTGCTGAAGAGATGAGACAGGAACAGCAGCTGGCAAAGGCAGGGAGACTGGCTGCTGCATGACTCCTTGGACCCAAAATCTCTCAGTGGGTGGCCAAGCACCCTACTTCTGGGACTTCAATAAAGCCATGGATGAAGTGTCCTCAGGTGGGTTGTGAAGACAATCTAGACATGTGAAACTGTTTCTTGAAAACTCCCTATGGCTCATTCCATTAAATGTACTTCTCTGTAATGCTGGTGCTGTTTCTTTGGTCGAAGCTTTCCGAGTGGATCTGTCTTGTTCTTCCATATCTTTAGGCCTTGTGTTAGATGTAATTAACACGTCTAATAATGTACTGACTTTGACCTCATCAATGTTATGGCTTATTAAGTTTTGTTTCTTATGTAGCATTCCTCTTCCTCTCTCTGAAATGATTGCGTTTGTTCGTTCATCATAATTTCTGAGTACGTATATTTTGGAAAATACAATTGAAATGCAAAGTATTTTCAAGAAACACTTTCAAGGAGAGGAAATGATCTATCTTAATGTATTTTTTTTTTTTACAAAATGCAACATGAAAACATCTTTACCTTCATTGCTTTTTCTTTATCTTCCACCTACTGCATTTCTCCCCAGCAAGGCAGCAAAGGAAATTTCTTGTATTAAATGAAAACAACTTAAACATCTTTTTTTATTTTGGCGATTAACCTCAAGTGAAAATTTGCAATCAGAATGCGTGCTTTCAGTTCAAATTCAAAGTGTTCTTCACGAATAAGTATGTTTGGAGGGGGAGAAAGCTCTAATTGTAACCGTTGGTTCTCCCAAATAAATATTTCTGTAGTGTATTTGAATTGATTAATCTGTCACTTTATTCAGTAAAGTGCAAAATCAGATCAGCCCGCATCTTGCTTATTTACGTGGCCAGCTTTAATGTATCATTAGTTATATTGAGTACTAAAGCTTTTAGTGCAGAAGATGCTTCTTTCACTTAATGGATAATCATTTAGTGGAATATAATTTACGAAAATTTATATGGTATCTGTGCCACGGCTGTAACATAACCTCAGCATGATAAACTTTCTCCAGTAGAAGGATTAGCACTTTCTGGTGGCTTTGCCTGGGTATTTTAGTCATTGTTTTGACATCCACCTTAACCAAAGTATGCTGGCATCTGAAACCAGGTACTTGATACAGTAAAAATATCGTTGGGTTTAGCTCTACTTTCCATTAGCCCACATGATGTCAGGTAATTCCATAGGATTTCAATCCAGATCTTTGCATCTTTTGAATTGGAAGATGAGCAAGCAATTCAAGGTGTAGTCTGGGATAATTGGCAAGGCTGTGTGTGAGATGAGGACAGAAGCTGTACCTGGAAAAAAAGATGAGCAAATTACAGGAAGAGACTGGACATATCACAGTGAGAAATTTTACTTGGAATTGTAGTGAAGGGCCAGGAGGGGGAAAAAAAAAGCTGCTTTTTCTCCCAGCTGCTTTTCTAGGGGCTAGAGCTGTATCTTCCCCAGCCTCTGAAGCAGAGGGATGGAAAGTCCAGCTCTTTCACAAAACACTCCTTAATTAGGGATGCAAATTTGTTAACTTTTTTACAGTCAGATAATCTCCAGCGATGGAGAGACCTGACTTCAACGTGTTTTCCTCTTTCCAATGTCCTTACATCACTGAGCTGCAGTGATCCTGTGCTGAAAACAGGGCAATCAATCTTATCGCTGTTCCAGCACGGCGTAGCGTTGGTGGTGTGACAGGTTGAGTTTGTGTTAAGGGGTGAGGGATTCCTCCGGGAAAATCTGCAGGAAGGAGCTGAGAAGAGTGCTGGGCAGCTTCATGTGTCTCAAAACTTTTCTTGCCAGGATGTGCATGGGGATATTTTCAGTGGTGTCTGGCCTGAGATGCTGGGACAGGGACTGACAGCTGGACCTGAATGCACCAAATTGACTTTTAAGGGCAAGAGCTTTGAATTGATGCATCATTCAAAACTAAACCAGTGCAACACTCACCAACAGTATGGATTGACTCTGCTTTTTGTGCTAAACGTGGAAAAAAACTAGCCTTGCCACGGCTTTAATTTTGATTCTGCTTCAGTTAGCCTATGTCTGCCTGGGTTTCAGAGCTGTCGTGGCTGTGGAGTAGGATCTCTCCAGCTTGTGCTGAAGCTCAGTGTCACTTTTGGCATAGCCAAAGTTATCATGGAGGTGGCAGGAAGATTTTATTTTATTTAACCTGCTGCTTCCCTCTAATTTTCTGAACCCCACAGTGGATTTCCTACCTGCACTCCAGCTCCAGTGCTGCCCTAGATTTGTTTCTTGGCATGCAATGTCATACTGGGTGTTACGCTTGTCTTCCCCTTTCCCCTAGAAGGGAACACTTAAATAACTCAAACCAACACCCCCCTGCATTTTTAATGCTTTCTTGTGTGTGTAATAACTCAAGGTGAGATCTAGAAGCTTCGTTTTTGGAAGGGATTAACGCAGATTGTTTTAATGTCTTTCATGTAGTGTAGAGACTGCTGGAAAGAAAAACAGTGATCTAGAGGCAGTTATGTTTTCACTGCTGCCTGGAATTGAAATAGTGGTTGGTTTGTTTTTTTGGCAACTTTTCTTCTGGAGGAAAGAACTTCTGAGTGCAATCAATTAAAGAAAAGGATCTGATTTGCTTTGTAATTGTTTTTCTGTCTGTATGAATGATGTAAGGGTATATTGGAAGAATTTACTTCACTACTCTGTCTTTTCTAAAATAACAGGTTTACTGGTTGATTTATGGGTTGTTTGTTTTGTTTTTGTTGTTCTGTCTGTAGGTGAGAAAAAGGTTAATTTGCTTGAGAAATCATGTCTATGCCAGAGAAGGTCAACTTGTTCCATCATCGTGTACTGCCATTGGAGGCTGACCTGAACCTAAACACGGTGGTTTAAGAGAAGAATAAGGCATCTTGTTTTTCTACAAGCTTTTTTTCAGTGTTTGTTTTGTTCTCTTTTCATAGTTTCTGAGAAAAAGCAGGAGGGTATGACTCAGTGGTTAGTTGCTCTTATCCCCTTTGGATCTGATTCTATTCCCTGTAAAGTCATATTTTTGATGTTCTGCTTCAAAAACTTCAAATTCTGCTGTGGCTGTGCCAAGCTCTTGGCACCTCTCATCCTCTGCCTGACCAAAAGCAAAGCCACCAAGAAGTCTCTTTGTGACGTGTTAAAAGTAGAAAATAAATGGGCAAGTATAACAACTGGGGAAGATGGGGAATATGAAATTTATCAGAGCTGTCCATAACTGCCAGTGGTTCCTGGGGTTGTCCCCTGCTCCTCTTCCTCAGCTGCTTCCGTGAACTATTCCTATGACTCGTAGCATGTGGACTGTGAATGATGGGGGACCAAGGTATTGTTGGAGCTTAAACCTTTTGCAATGCTGTAAAAGCTAATTAAAATAGAGTTTTCACGTTGTTTGTGTTTTCTTGTAGCACAAGTTTAAATATTATTGTAGATTTGAGTGTCTGGTTCTCTCCACTATTGTCCATCACTCACTGCAGCTGAAGGAGAAACATCAGAGTGTTTGAATCTCTTATGTTTATATTTTCCAGATACATGGTGAGATTAAAATCTGGTTATTTGGCATATAGAATCATAGAATGGTTCAGGTTGGAAGGAACCTTACAGATCATCTCATTCCAAACCCTCTGCCATGGCAGGGACACCTCCCACCAACCAGGTTGCTCAAAACCCCATCCAACCTGACCTTGAACCCATCCAGTGATGGAGCAACCACAGCCTCTCTGGGCAATGTGTTCCAGCATCTGCCCACCCTCAGAATGAAGAACTGCTTCCTAATTTCTAATATAATTCTATTCTCTTCCAGTTTGAAGCCATTACCCCTTCTTCTATCACTACAAACCCTTAATGTGCTGCTTCTGCATATTCTGCCCATGTATGTTTTATAAAGTTATTTAAGCATCATTGTTATGTTTTGATTTTTTTTGTGTGCTTCCCTCTATTTTATAGAGCTAATTGCAATAATTCTGCAGCTTTATTTTTATAGGGGAATAATTTGCTTGCTTTCAGTTCTGGAAAATAGTGTTCCTGGTTGAAATGGAGTTAAACTCTCAGGGCACAGCTGTCATGCCTAGAAAATGCACGTCAGTTTGCAAGACTGCCTCTGAGGAGTTTAATTTAGGAAGGAAGAGAGAATATCCGCAGTATTGTTCAAATAAGTTTGCCGTAGTATTAACTGTATATATTTGACTATGTTTCCTGTGGATTTTGGGGTGTTAACCTGTGTGTGTGAAGTGCTGCTTGCTCAGATCCCCCAAGCCCAAGTGCCAGTGGGCTCAAGCAGACCCTGTGTGCTGCATCTCTGCCGCAGCCCCGGAGCAATCCTGGGAGCACCCCGGTCTTGTTCCTGATGCAGCAGGGAGCTGTGGAGCCTGCACTCAACTTCTGTCAAGGGGAAATGCTCTGGGAGGTGATTAAAAAGATGGAGCAATGTCCCAGTAGTGTTTCAGCTACAGCATTTAGTAGAGGTGGTGGAGGAAATGTTTAATTAGTCTGGAGGTTTCTTTTGCTCTCTGGATGTATCAGCACTCACATTGGTTTCTTTCTCTCTTCCTTTCTTGTTCAGAAGTGTTTCATTTAAAGTATTGGAATTAGGACTTGGAAGTTGTACATCTTGTGCTGAGGGATAAATCTGGCTTGGGGGACGTCATTCAGTTCCTGGTTCTGCCATGTAGATGCCTGGTTAGATTTGGGGGAGAGGAAAGGGGCAGCACAGGGGAATAAGAGCTGAGCAGGGGATTGGTTTCAGCTGGGAAAAGGACAGAGGAGAGCAAAGAAAAGAGATGTCATCTCTCCAGTCAGGAGAAAGTGGTAAGAAGAGATGTAGATAATGGAGGCATCAGTGCTGTCTTCTCCAGGCAAGTCTGCTGCCTCTGAGAATTTTGCATGGGCCACTGTTTTGGGGGTTTTTTTGCTTGCTGTTTTATTTTTTTTCTGACTTGTTTCTAGGATCCTGGGGAAATGCTCTTTGACCAGGAGTGTGGGGTCCAGACAGTCTCTGCTGGTGTGAGAAAGTGGACGTTGTATAAACCTTCCATCTCTGTACAGTCATGAGGAGCTCTTGCTCATCAGCCTTGTACTCCAAGGCTGAAAATGGCAGTTATACTTGAGCTTGTCAAGACAAAAAAATGCTGTTGCCTCTCTTGATGCTGCCTTTTCAAGGCCTGGAAGATGAGTCAAGGTCCAAGTTCTTTTGCTGGTTCTGTTGACCCCTCTGCTGTTGAACTGCAAAAGCCACCTGCTGATGGTGGAGCTTGGCTTGGGTGGAGATGGTTTGTGAGGGAGTTACACAGAAGGAATAGCAGGAGCTGGATACCCAGGGTCAGAAGCAAAAGGCCCTTAGGATTGGCATGTCTGATTTGGGTCATTCTCCTATTAAATGCAAAGCTAATGGAGCTCGTGTGAAACCAGAATTATTTGGGGAGATCATAAATTAGAGAACAACATAGTCACAAGTGTAAGGTGTGACTGAGGAGGTGTGACTCTCTGTTTGGGGAGAAAAGGACATGTAGCCTACTATATAAACTGAAAGGGGTTGCACATAGTGGCCTTGGGAGACTTTAGTTTCACCTATGGCAGTGGCAAATGATTAGGAATTCAGTAGTGATGGGGTAAGTTTGTAGCATGTGAATTTGAAATGCAAATCATCAGGAGTCCCTTTTCTGTGTGCGTATTTCTGGTGTGTTCCATGTTGTTCCCTGCAAGACCCATGGAGAAAAAGAAGCAATTCAAGACATCTCAAGGGTTTTTTCTACCCAGTTTCATTCCTGGGGTCCTGCTTTGAGCTTTTGTGGATGTGCAATGGGCATTGAAGTACAAGGGATGCTGCAATGCAGACTGGAAAGAAAATAAGGATTATTTTTTGTAATTCCTTTTACTGCAAAGGTGTGTAAAAGATGACTGGAATTTGTCAGTATGGAAACAAATGTCTTAATTTACTTTCAAGGGCTCTCAAGACTTCAGGATCTTCAACCTTTTCAGGTATAAAACCCCCTGCAGTAAGAACCATGTTTACAGGATTTTACATAATTTACTATTTTCTGATGAAAAATAACTTCGAAGTGACACCTGAGGCACCACATCCATTACTCTCTGATAAAAGATGAAAGTTGGTCAACCTTGTTCTTGTCATTTATTAGTACTGATTCACGGGGCAAAGAAGTGACAGTTGAGTTGGTTTTACCGTAACTTCTCAACTATAGTGGCAGCACTGGTGTAAAAGCTGGGAAGGGGCTGTGGCATGGGTGGAGCAGCAGCAGCACCAGTGCCTGATCCAAATGAGCTGTTAACACTGCACCCAGACACTATAAGAAGCTTCCTGGAGGCTTCGTGTCGCTGCCCATGCAGCCCAGGACCAGGCACCCAGTGTGTGCACATCCCCTGTCGGGTTTTCCAGGATGCTGAAAAAAATTTGCCTGCTTGGGCAAAGAATAGTGGTCTCCACTGGGCAGAAGAAGACTGTGCTCCTTTGGCCAAGTGAAATGGATGTGTGAATCCAGACAGAGCTCTGAGAAAAATGTGAGCGTGCAGGTGACAGGCTGCTGGGGATGGAGGCAGTCCTGGGTGTGGGTCTGTGTGGTGTGAGCAGGGTGGTGATCTGCTTGGCCGAGTGGCACAGCTGCAAGACGAGGCTGAAAGCCTGCAAGATGAAGTTGTGAGGCTTAGGGAGGCTGAACTGGAGCCAGACTCTGCCTTCCGTGCAGTGGAACTGGGAGTGCTCACCAGAGAGCACCAGCATCAAGGGGGCCCTGTACCCTGCCCCTCTCATGTGGAAGATAGAAACCTAAATGAGGGGGGTGAGTGGCTGTGGCAGAGGGCAAGTGCCCTCCTTGCCCACCTTGCCTCCCCGAGTGCCTCTGGAAATAGATACAAGGCCCTGCTGGAAGATGGCCAGTCCAATGGGGATGTGGATGGTGGCCAACCTATATTAGAGGTCTTACCATGGCCTTCCAACCCCAAGAGAAGGGGTCTATTTGTTGGAGACTTGCTCCTCAAGGCACCAGAGGGCCCAGGCTGCAGAGCTGACCCTCAGCACAGGGAAGCCTGTGTTCTACCTGGAGCCTGAATCAGGGATGTTTCTGGGAGACTCCCCAGCCTGGTGCAGTTGTCAGACTATTACTTGGGGTTGATATTCCAAACAGGTGGTGAGGAAGTTGTATCCTGTAGTCAGAGGGGAATGAAGAAAGACTTAAAGGCCTTGGGATGGAATGTGGTCATGGATGGCTCTGTCCTTGTCAGGAAAGACAGGCCAGCAAGGAGAGGTGGTGGGGTTGTTCTTTGTGAGGGAGCAGTTAGAATGTATTGAATTCTGCCCAGGGGTGGATGGGGGTGAGTTGAGAGACATTCATAACAACCACCTGGACACCCATAAACCCATAGGTCCTGAGGGGATGCACTTGAGGGAGCTGGCAGAGGTCATTGCCAGGCCACTCTCCATCATCTTTGGTAAGTCACGGGGAACAGGAGAGGTTCCTGAGGACTGGAGGAAAGCAAAAGTCACTCTAGTCTTCAAAAATCATAAGGAGGAGGACCCAGGTAACAATAGACTGGTCAGCCTCACCCCCATCCCTGGAAAGGTGATGGAACAGCTTCTCCTCGGTGCTGTCTCTTAGCATATCAAGGATAAGAGGGTTATTAGTCAACAGGGTCTTTCCAAGGGGCAGTCATGGCTGACCAGCTCGACAGCCTTTTTTTGAGGACATAACCAGGTGGATAAATGGTGGTAGAGCAGTGGGTGTGGTTCAGCTTGATTGCAGTAAAGGGCAAGTGTCAGGAGGATGGAGCCAGGCTCTGCTCAGTGACAGGACAAGGGGCAGCAGTGGGTGCAAGCTGGAACACAGGAGGTTCCATGGAAATGTAAGGAGAAGCCTTTTTCATGGTGAGGGGGACAGAACTGGAACAGGCTGCCTGGGGTGGGTGTGGAGCCTCCTTCTCTGGAGACATTCCAAACCCACCTGGACGTGTTCCTATGTGACCTGATCTGGGTGACCCTGCTCTGGCCAGGGGTGTTAGAGTAGCCTATTTTCAAGGTCCTTTCAACCCCGAATATGTTCTGATTCTGTGTGATAAAAGACCAATTTCCTTTAGTCTTCCTGTACATCAATGCACAACTGTGCTGGTCTTTTCATAAACTTGCAAGTCAAATCACTTAATACTACTTTCTTTTGGGTAGTTTCTTTTTTTTTTGAGATAATTATTTAAAACACTTTCAGGATAAATGATTCATTTAAAAAAATACTCTTTTGCATCCCATCAGGTTTAGGGGATACTGAGCACAATGCACAATAGTTCCTATCACGGCTTTTAACAACCTGCAGAATTGCTCTTTGCTTTCCCCTCCTCTGGGCATATCATTTAATGCACCCCGTTTAACTCCTTCAAGATGCACATGAAGAAATTTCATGTATACAGAGGCAATCAGGCCTCCCCCTGTCCTTGAGCCTTCAAGGAAAGGATATATGAGTTGGAATTTTCAACGATGTATTAGGGAGTTTATTGCTGGTGGAGTATGCATAGATCAATATTCAATATAGCTGTAAACATACGTCCTTCAGACATATGCTAGATGCCCTTTGTTGCATGCAGCCTGGTTGGCAGCTCACTGAAATACCAGCTTACAGCAGCCCAGCAATAACATCATCATCTTTCTGGTTGCCCCAGCCCAGGGTTTATTAAAGCAGATGGTTGGAGGTGAGATTTTTTTGTGTGTGTGCTTCTGAGCCATGAAGTTTCACCTGTTATTTGCTTTCTTAGGGTGAAATATTTAGGGGAGGATAAGGTCTTTCCCCAGCACTTCACAGAGCTTTGAGGTTACTGGCATTTCTTAGCAGTTGTGGGGTTTTTTTTCTGTTCAGTGGAGGAAAAATCCAGCTAGGGTGCTTCGCTAAGAGAAACAGCCCATCAATAACCAGTGTGCAAGGTCAGCTGAGGCCATAGGTATCATTTTAATTACATCTTCCAGGAAAATTTTCACAAGTCTGAAGCTTCCTGCTCCAACTACAATTAAATAATGCCAAATATTTGGGAGAAGGCTTCTCCCAGCCCAGAAAAGGTCTTTATCTTGCCTATAAGTTGATGTCTACAGACACCTTCCATATAAAATTGAGGGGGAGGGAAATTGTGGTTGGCTATTAAAACAGTTAAGGGTAAACTGCTGTGTATGGGATTTTTTTTGTGTTGCTGTATGATCTCTAGTTCAGTTTCGGATTGCTTTAGATTGGACAAGGAGTGTTTGTAGAGGTCTGAGGGCTGTCAGTGCTGTGAATGTTTTTCTTGTTATGGAGAAAAGGCTTTATCCAATTTGCTTATCATGTGCTAGAAGGGCTGTGCATGAGAAATAATTGCCAGGGAATAAAACTGCTGGCAGTTCTCATTTAACCCACTTCCATGGCACGTACTTCAAGTGCCATACAAGCCTAAACAAGACTCAAAATAAAATAGGGATTTGTTTCCTTCTGTGTGAATTTCCCAATTTGAGATGTCTTGTCAGGCAGGCAGAAATAATTATTACTGGGAGAAGGTGGGAATTCTTCCCTCAAAGATACTCATTCATTCATTCACCAGGAGAACAATTAATGACAGCTCACTAATGGCTGCAACACTTTATTTTCTATTTCCAGTGGCATGTGCAGACCCAGGCTTCCGAGTGCCTGGGTACTCCCTGCATGGCCCCAATTACTTTGGCAGGGAGGCAGGGTATGCTGCAGGGACCGGCGCTTCCCCCAGCAAGCCCATTCCCAGCCAAGAATAGGTTTGAGCTGTTGGCATGGAAGTGATGCATGTGAGTAGCACTGGGTAGGAGAAATCGCTGATTGTTTCCAGCCAAAGGAATGGCAGTTGTGTTTTAACTGTGTAATTAATTACTGTGGATTTGGGCGGGGGAGAGGGGAGAGGATTTGGGTTTCAGGGCTGAGCAGAAGCACGGGAGACTTTCTAATGGAGCAAATATTTCCCTGCAAGATAAAACCAAGACGAAACATGCAAGGAAACAGAAGGATCTTAAACAAATCTTCAAGAAAATAAAAATAGAAACTGAAGTGCTCTCTGTCTAGCTTTCTTGGTGAGGCTCTTACCCTGAGCCTCTGGGTAAAACACTGGCTGTTAGACAGTCAATCTCCCAGTATTTAGCAGTGTTGACTCTGCTTTTATCACTGTTTATACCAGTCACTGTTTAGAGTGACTTTGCACAAAGACACTTGGTCAAGCACGGGGTAGGGAGTCTCTCTGGGGTAGGATGAAACAAGGGTTTGCAACTGTGTGTATTGTGCCTATGTGGAAGAAAAGCATGTGCTGTGTCTGGTACTTTAATACAGGTACTTTTATACAGTCTATACCCTGTGGCTGGGAGAGACCAGAGTCCCTGGGTCTCTCTTACTGACTTGATGCCCCAAAGAGGCTGCAGACCTGCTTGGTCAGCCTGGAGCTTTGTCCCATCACCAGGGACGAAGGCATGAAGCAGCATCATAAATCTGAGCCTTCTTCTATACCCCTGGTGTGGTGCAACAGTGAGAAACCCAGTGATGTGGTTGGGGAAATATCTCCAAACTTTCCTCATCACTAGGTTGTTGCAAAAGAGGCAAAGAATCGTGTCCAAGCTTTTGAAGATCCTGTTGGATAAATTCAGTAGCTCAGCATCAGAGATGTCAATGGAGGCCAGGAGCTTAAGTCTACTACGTCCCTTGAAAATACTACTTTTAATGCATTACTTCTTCAGACTCAGAAGGAGAAAAACCCAATGCTTGCTAACAAGTGATTAACTGTAATAATATGCTGCGTGTTTTGAATTGAGCAATATAGGTGCAGACAAATAGGGATTGAATGTATACATTAACACATACCCAAAAGTATGGCTTATGATTTAATTAGCTGTAAAAGCAGTGACCTAGTGAAGGGACATAATGCGCTGATGTTTGCATTACTCTTGCATGAGGAAACATCTGAAGTTGGCTTGTAACCTATGTTAATTAATGGTGTTTGTGTAAATTATTTGTGTTTTTGTTCAGCTTTTTCAATTATGCTGGGAAGAAGAGTCTGAGCTCAGGAAGGAATCTCTTCCCATCCAAAAAGTGCTGCTGTAGCAGAAACAGCCTTTGATCCCGGAGAGATGGTTGTGAGATTTAGGACTTGAGACGTTCCCATTGCTGAATATGTAATTTAGGTCGCTGAACTATGTTTTGGTGGAAGATACTTATCTATTCCACTTCTTGCTGATGTCATGTGCTGGGAAATCAGATGGTAAAAGTGCAAAAATACACGAGAGGCCAGACTTAAAATTGCCTAAAGTATAAATGGCTTGGTGACTGACTGCTTGCAGTTTACAAGAGTGGTTGTAGGGATGAAAGGTCACATCCTTTCTGTCCTTCATTGTCCTGCCCTATCCAAATTCCAATTAAAAACTAAACAGAACTAAAACAGTCAAAAACTACCAACAGAACACAAACTTAGCTTATCTCTACCTTTGAGTTTAGGGGTCTATGTGCAGAGGGGTGAGCAGGGTCTCCTACTTGCTACATCAGTCATCTCTGTTGTACCACCTCTGTTCAATTTAGGGAAGCTGAGGGGGTGTTAGATTCAGGTGATTCCTGTGTCTGCAACAGAGGTGTTCACTACTAGCAGGAAAGGCTAATTCATCCCCAAACATCCCTCCTGAAGATACTTTCAGATGCATAACAGCAGGACCTGGCTGAGAAAGTGATGGGAGAACCCAGTATTGCTTAGGTGGGTGTTTGCAAAAGTCAGGTTTTGACCCTCAGACTAAGCATGGGTACATTACTCTGGAAAGAATTAGTTAAATCCTATCATTTATTGCAGTCAGTTGTTGCTGGGCAGCTTGGGGAAGCTGTGTTAGTCTGTAGCTGAGCTCTCCTGTCCCAAGGTTTGCTGTGTGCACTGCATCAGCTCCAAAAAAAAAAAGGTTGACTTGCTAGAAAAGTCTGTCTGTATTTGTCATTTTTTTTGAACTATGTTTTTCCTTTTTTCCCTTTTTTCTTCCTCTGGAACAGCTGCAGCCAGTGCCACAATAGCAATCTGAATTTTGCAAATCCATCTTTGGTGTTTCTCTGGCTGAGCTCTGAAGTATCAGAGCTAAGTTAACATTTTCTGCAGGTTTTTTATCAGAGTCCAACCCGACTGTATGTATAAAAGCAACCAGCTTTATAACATTGTGGATTTGAATGATGTATTGAACAACCTACTTGAGTCTATCTACAGATTAATAGTAGTTCAGCTTTTCAGTTAAAATCTGGAGATTTTTTAACAGTTAGGAGCAGGATTTGCCTTTCTTGTGGTACCCCCCCTGCCCTATTCCTCCAAGATTTATGTGCTGTAAGAACTTTTGTATAAATAATATAAACATTCTATCCAAATGCATGTCTTTATTATTACTTGAACGCAGTCATAATCTGTAAGCATTATATACAAATGCACGTATTTATATTTATTATTACTTGAACATACTTATTTGTACTTCCTAATCACCAATTAATTTGGCAAGAGCTCACAAAGCTAATGATGTATATTGCGTTAAATTGCATGCTAAATCAAAGATATCGCCCTAGAATTTACTCTGGGATGTTAATTGCTGAGGTTATCGTCAAGTAGAAGGTATATTCAGCCTGGCATAATTTGTCATTTATAACAACTTCTTTTCTTACCAGAAGTTACAGGATTTACAGATGAGTTGATCTAGATCACCTTTGTACAGCAGTTAATTATTAGCTCCTGCGCTACCAGCTTTCACTTGAAAATTACCTTCTTGCTCATTCAGTCTTGCATTTAAAAACACTTTCAGATTATGGAACATATTTGTTGCCGAGGCTGCTCCATTTATCTTGGGCACTGGTGACTCTCTTAAACTTTATGCTGAGCGCTTTCGATGTATCTCCGAGTGAAGCTGGTGCTCTAAATTTTTCTCTCTCAAGGAGTGATTAAAGTGAGAAGTCTTTAACAATTGTGGTATGGATGCTGCTGGTAATCTCCCTACTGGACAGAAGTAACCACTGATTTCAAAGAGATTTGCAGAGTTCCCCTTTTCATTAACTTGCTGGTTTGAAATAAAAAATAATAATAAGCAGCTGTCAAAAGATTTCCTGTACCTGCAAGAATGCTGCCAAATTCAAACAGGTCAGAATGCTCCTTGTAATAGTACTTGTGTAGTGGGGTGAAAAATAAACACCAGCAATTATTCACTAAAAATACAGAGATAAAAAACAAGCTCGTATGGAATGAGATGAGGGTATAATTTTCCTATTGCCATGAGGAGGGAGAGCAGAGATATCTGAAGATTTTCTGTTCAGAACTGCGAGTGTAGCTCTAAGTGTATCTCTGGTATCTTGTTAAGGTGTTCCAAAAGACATTTTCTTATCTCTCAATCGTTTCGCTGTTTTTCCCCGATTATAGTAACTTTTTGTTTGCTGGCAGTTTGTTTCTTTTAACAAGGAAGATATATTGAGACATAATTCAAAATGACAGGAAAGGAGTAACCAATATCTGGGGCACAAATGACTCCCTGTTAACATGTCACATATTACATCCTTTATTAAAACCAGCCCCAGCTCTGTGTTGGCAAACGGCGCTTACGACCGGCACCCCAGCTCAGCTTTGTGATGGATTGTCTTGCAACCTTACTGGTGTATGGAATTCAATATTAGCATCAACATAAACACACTATATATTGCTTAAATTAATTTTTTTCTTTATAGTGACTGCTGGGATGTAAATCCTACAAAATTTTTTGTGCTCACAGTTTTAAAGAGGCTTCCCAAGGCAGCTTGGGTTCTAAGCCTTGGCTGTGTTTCTGCATCTGTCTTCTGCATGATCCATTAATTTGAGGGGTAGGGTGTAGCTGACAAAGTGCTGTCTGTCTGTCTGACTCAGGTCTGCAACTTCCTTGCATCCCTCAGCATACCTTAAGTTTTCACACAGCTCATACCTGGGAGAGTAACTTTTCAAGTAACTTTTTTAATGACATTTATCACCCAACTTTTCTTTCTTTAAAAAGAAATAAAATTTGAAGCTGTGCATAAATCCTGACTGGGTATATAAAAGATTCAATATACCTACCTGCTCTGCTAGGTTTTACCCTTTGTACCTGACTGGTTTTGGTCTTTTAACTGGAAAAACCTCACGCTGTTCCAGTGTTAGTGCAACAGATGTCCCCAAGTCCTGTCCTCAGCAGACCTGAGCAGAGGTACTGCACAGCTGAGTAAGGCAGGATTGAGACGTAAGGGTTTTTTCAACCCCTGTGTATCTCTTTCTGATGTCTGCATGTTTACACGCAGATGCCAGGCATTGCTTTAAAACTGGCTGCTTGTATAAACAAAAGCCTATGTGCTGTTATTTATTGATTATGGGAATGCTTCTTGTGCATCACAAAAGCTTTCATCAGAAAATAGGCTTTGTAGGGTCTAATCTTTACAAACATCTGACATTCAAAAAACAAAACCCCATACCCTGAGAGGTCTAAGCTTGGGGAAGAGGATGGGAGGAGAAAAAGCAGAGCTGGTGCACTGGTCAGACTACGGGTCCGGCTTCTGCTACCGCTGGTGAGGGACACCCACCCTGGAGCACGTCATGGGCAGGTTTCCATTGCATGGCAATGCTGCTGGAAAAAATGCCCTGCTCTCTTGGTGAGGAAAGGTGATGGTATGTTTATCTTGCAGTGAAAAAATAAGTGGTAGCTGTTACAAAG
Source organism: Chloroceryle amazona (assembly GCA_027560015.1). NCBI lineage: Eukaryota > Metazoa > Chordata > Aves > Coraciiformes > Cerylidae > Chloroceryle > Chloroceryle amazona. The sequence continues at coordinate 75,258 of JANHFX010008740.1, forward strand.
GTGTATAATTCAGCAATTAGTTATTCGTTGGGTTTTTTTTCCGACACCCCCTGCAAACAGTTATCACTTCAGTCAAATGTAATTTGATTATCTTTTTTTCTTTTTAGTACTGTATATTAACAGGGCAAATAAAAGGGAAAATAGTGCAGTCCCTTGTAATAAAGAAAACAGCAGTGAACTATTAATGCTCTTTGAAAAGAGTAGTTTTAACAAAGTAAGCAAGAATCATTTTCTTTGGTTGAGTGTTGATTCCCTAGTGTGCTCTCAGTAAGTAATTAGAATGGCCCAGTGAATGTCAGCATCAGCTTGTTTATTCTCATTATTTTATCATTTTAAAAACCCTCTAGGTGATGAGACATGCAGTATAGAACATAATTACCATTATTAGCATACTAATTGGACACAAAAATAGGCCAACTACAAGGTAGCCAACTGAATAATTTCACATTAATCAAACACCATAGTGAATAAGCCTATTGTTAAATTGACAGCTACAATAATTGGCAATATTTCGCTGTGAAATATAAGAAATTCCTTGTAATATCACTGCAACGTTATATAATTTAGTAATTTCCCATATTTCCAGCCTTAACTTTGTACACCTAGTTCAAGTTCAAGAAAACATCATGATAAGATTATTAGTCTATTATCAAGTGGACAAAGTATATAAAGACCTGCTTGTTAGCATTCAGGAATAGATTCACACGATAAGAAAACAAAAAGGCTCCCAATTTAGTTACTTGTTGCTTCAGCATTGAATATTTCAAAGGTTCACAATAAGACTTTTTTACTGTATATTCAAGTCAAACTTGCAGCTTCAAGAAGGACAGAAAATGGCAAAGAAACTTTAAAAAACAAGTGCTAACATAACAAAAAAAAAGTAGGAAAAACCCAGGGGGAACTGTGACTTTCATCCTCTGGCTGAGGTTGGCTGGCTTTTAGCTGTGCATTTGTGTGGTGCTGTCCCCGTTTTGTTTAACAGCAAGCTAGAAAGTTGCAAAGCCACCACCAGAAGTGAGAATTCATGAAGTGCTCAATTAATAGCAGGCAGGAAGGGAAAACTGGCCCGAGCTGTGTTTCGCTTTGAAAACCTTGGGGGAAATAAGACAGGAAAGGAGCGAGTGGAAAGGCGAGGAGAGACAAAGACGGGGAAGGTGTAAGCGGGGGGAAAATGAGGGTTGTGGCAGAGGGAAGGAGACCGATAAGGAGAACAGAACCAGATGGTGAAACAAGAGGAGCAGAGCGAGAAGACGAGAAGAAAGAAAAACACTGAGGAAGAAAGAAAATAGTCATCAAGAGAAGGGAGGAAGAGAAGGTAAGGTGAGAGTTGGGGAAGGGAGAGCAGATTTGGAAGAGTATGAAACAATATTCTTCTTTTAAGAATTCAAAGGCGAGGGGAAACAAATATCATACTGAAAGAAACGTTTCCTTCCCACTCCCCAGGCTTTTGGAGATGTGGAGGCTGGGAAGGCAGACAGAAGGGATTCACTTTTAGGTTTCTGTTTATTTCAATGAGGAAAATGGTTCTGTAAAATGAATGTGAAAACTCTATTTCATGAGGCTGTTCCCATGGGCATCGGGTGCTTATTAAGGATGGGGCACATGGCAGGAGTAGCAGTTCTGAGCGCCCCGGATATTTCTTGATGATGTCTTTACTATAAGCACGTTGGTGAAAGCCAAAACCACGCAGGTGAGGTTGACCGGTGGCAGATAACTTAAAAGAAATGAAAAGATAAGAGGGTCAGGAAGAGAAATCAAATGTTGGCATAGCTTTTACCAAGCGGCTCTTTTTGCAGAACCAGACCTGGCACCCACCTCAGTGGCTCCAAAACTTGGTATCGGCACCAAGTCTGGCCTGCAGGGTTTGGAGAAGGGAGACAGTGTTGAGCTTGGGCCGGCGACTGCCTGGAATATCATTGTTCCAGCTAAATTATGGAATTGTTTCTATTTCAGTTGCCAGAGAGGCAGTTTTGGCCACTGGGCAGTTCTTGTGGGGGTGGCTCTTGAGACTCTTTGCTGATTTAATTAAAAGGCAGAAGAAGCTCTCTGTAAAAAAAATTATCTCTCAAGCTTATGTTGAAATTTGGCTGCTTTGTTTTAAATTAAGCTGTAGGGGGAAAAAAGTGCCACCTTATGAGCAATGACAACATGTTTTTCCCCGTTGTCCCTTGTTTATTAATCTGATAATTGGTAATTCTCTGCTAGTGATTGGGGATGCCTGTTAATATATCATAATCCCAGTTTATTGATTCCCTGTTTTATTTCCCTTCGTACAGCCAGGATCTTCAGTAGCAAACCCACGGTAAAAAAAAAAAATGTTAAGATTGTACTTCAGTTGTCTCTTGGTACAGAAAAGAACCATCATGGGAAATGTCAGAGGGTACTAAAGTCAGCTAATATGTGCAGAATGTGCTCAGATTTTGTTTTAAGCATGAGCTATGGCTTTGATTTACTCACTGAACTCGAAAAATACATCTCTGGGCACTCGTTGCCGGGAAGTCTCTTTCTTTAGCGAACTCTGTATCTATAACTGACCCTAATACCTGGGTCAGGGGTCTTGAAAGATCTCTCAAAGTGATATAGTTCACCTTCTATCGAGGAAAACTTACAGCAGGGGTGGGAAAGGAAATGTCCAGTGGCAGGCTTACAGCAGAGTTAAGGACAACAGCTAAGGCCACAGTTTTGCTAATGCATTAGGATGGCCAACCCCAGAGCTTGGAATAAAGGAAACGACAAAACTGAAAATATCCTTGACAAGACATCTCTCAACACATGAAGAGGCTGTCCAAACTGCGAACAAAATCCTCAGCAGTTCCTCTCCTTCTGTCACGGAGTCTGTGCTTTGGTGGTTGAAGTTGCAGGGCTCTGCTGAAATGTTGCACGTTAAGATTGTAGGGGAGCAACAGCTCGTGGACAAGGAGTTGAACGTTACTCTGTGTCTCACCTGCTCCCTTCTATGCCAGCCACCGAGGGCACTGCAAAATGCCCCAGTGCACCCTGGCTAACGCACCAGTTAGGTCTGGATGGGGTGTTTGCCATAGGCAGCCACATCCATCGTGTGTTGTCAGCTGTATCTGTGAGAGAGACATTTCAAATCTGATGTTTTCTCCTCCGTTAAATAGAGCAAATCACCACTAACTCCCCCCCAAAACCCCAAACCAAACCCCAGGGCCAAAAGCGAAAGGCAAGGGAGGGTATTGTGCACATTTCAGGCACGATAAACATAGAAGAAAAACACTGCAAAGGATAGTTGTTGAATACATTTGAATAACAAATACATTTGAGGAAATCCCAGCCTGCTTGGGGACAGGGAAAAGAAAAATAAATTCATCACATTATTCATTGGAAATTATTTGTTCAGCTCTGCTCCTTAATGTGTCAGCGAAAGATGATTTCTAAGAGTGAAGATTTTCTTTTCTTGCTCAAAATGACTCAAAGAAATGAATATTCCAGCCACCAAGTGAGGTTAATATATGAGCTTCATAGCCATTTACTCAACACTGCTGTTCCCTGCAGAGTAATGGCACTGAGATGCATTCTGGGATTGCCAGGGGTGAAACTGTGGTAGATGTTCTTGAATAATTTAGCAATGTATGAAAGCTTATTTCATCATCATCAACACAGTAATACCTTGCACCAATGGAGTGCTTTACATCCCCGGTCTCCAAAGCTCTGCAAGTGTTCTCATTCCCATTTTTCAGTTGGGGAAACTTGAGAATAGAGAGACAAAAATAATTTTCTGAAGGGGGTGAGGGCTGTGGCAGACCCCAGATAAAGGTTTGGGTCCCCAGGGAGAGGCATCCATAAGTTATGGGTCATAATCCACCTGGGTGATCATGCTGCAGTTCTATTTATGCTTAGTGAAAGAAGAGTTGGTGATCTAAAGGAAAGTCTTTATCTCTTCACTTCCCTTTGTGCTAAAGAATTAAATTTCCAGAGCAAGTAAAATTTAAATATATTCTGGTATCCTAAAGTGGCAGAGCATGTTCCCACCCCATTCTTGTGATGACAGGAGGCCCATCTCATGCTATGGATGCATCATTACCATTAGTCTAAAGGAGCAGAGAAACTCTTGTGCCTTTCATCGGGCTGTTTACACACCCATGTAGTTGGTAACTTTTTTTTCTTTGTGTTTAAAGAGGCTAACAGCTCATCAATCTTAGTCTTCCCTGAATGTAGATTGGTCTTTAATGAGATCAATGAATAGTGCTGCTCCTTCCCTGGCCAAAATTGTAAATGTGCTGTTGCATTTCCTATTTACCCTGTAGCGCAGGGATTTCGGCGCGTTGCTGCTAATGTGTTTTGCATTCTATTGCTCTCCTACAAAATTTATGGCCAGAGAGAGACCTCGGGAACGGTACAGGCAGCTCTGGAGCTAGATTGTATTCTCTCTACTATGCTCAAGTTTTTTTCAAAAAATATATGGGCTTGAATTAGCTGGAGAGAGGGAAATGCAGAGTAAAGAGGAAGCTGCCAAGGGAAGAGGATTTTGGATTACTTTCATAAAGACAAAACTCTGGTTTCTGAGGTGTATCAGAGGTGGAAATAATAAATTGGCTTAAAACAGCTTAAGAAAAGTGATTTTTAACAGCGAGATGCAATGGAATTGCCTTTGGTTAGCCCAGATAAAAGGTGGGAGGAGAGAGTAGGCTGTAGGGCAGGGAAATTAGTGGTAGAACACCACACATTGTCAATTATAACTCTGGAGCAGCCTGAACTGAGAAGTGCTCTTCCAGCCCGGTCCCTTCTCTTGGCTGTCCTTGTTAGCGCTGTGTTTGGTCCTGTTCCTGCTGTGCCTTAACCTCTGTAACTAACATCCTACGTACTCGAGGCTTTGTTTCTGCAATGTGGCTCCGATGGTGAGAGCACCCTGGAGGTCTGACCTCTCTGAGCAGAGATACAGGTTGATGTTGAGGAAGGTATGTATCTGGGAATTTGTGAAGTGGGGAGTTCTGTGTTTCGTTTTCTTCTTTGGAGTTTTCATCCGTGACCTGCTCCCTGCTCAGGCATCCGTGACCTTTATCCTACAGGAGCTCTCAAGGAAGCTGTGTCTCCCCCGTAGACCTAGAAGGTCTCGCTGTGCTAGGGAAAGTTGTTGTTATTTGGCATCCTTTACATATCTATTTTTGGTGCAAGGTGATCCAAAGCCAGACAAAAAACATAGTCCAGAGCCCTGTCCCGACTCTGTGTTATATTGGGAAATCAGTGCAGAGATTTGAGGCAAGCTTGACAGGCTTCTCTTGGCCCATTTGGGCCAAGTTGTGTGCTGAACCAGATTTCCTACTGACCAACAGCTTCATCCCTTGGGTGTGTACAACAGGGCTGATGACCAGAAAATGTTTAGTTGAAACAGTAGAGATGGACTTTTCAGAGGCAATCTAAAAAGTCTGAAGCAAGTTGTGGATAAGAGCCTGAGAACACTGAAGGAAGCAGAAGCTGTGTGTGGCAAAAAAATCATAGAAAGATGAGAGATGTCCAACAGATGAGCAACAGGAATTGCACGTGTCAAAGACTAGTTGGAGACCTCGCACGCAGATGTATAGGTCACTGCTGCTTGTGTCACCATGGGATGTTCTCCTGAGCTTGCCCTTGGGGTGAGCAGTTGATCACCCTGTAGCTCTGGTATTTTCCAGCTCTGCACCGTTTCTAAACATCATTAGCCTCGCTGTTATTGTACTATTCCCAGGGACACTGCTTGTAAAATAGTACCCGACAGGTGGTAGGAAAACTAGATAGGCTATTTGATTAACTCAGTGAAATGATTTCTGGAGCTCCTGCCTCCCAGATGAAATGCAGCGTGGCTATTCAGGGACCCTGCAAATATACGGGTGGCGAGCACGATATTGCCAGCCCCGGCCAAGCTCTGGAGTCTGTGTCGTGTCCATTAAATCCGGAAGATGGGGAGGACCTTCTTTCTTTGGAAGGCAGGCAAATACCCAATTGCATAAAAATTATCTTGGGAAATTCGAGAGAGTGTATGTGTTATAGAATCATAGAATTGCATTATCTCATCTGCCAGAAAAAAAGTGATATCGCTCTGAAAAGGACAAAACAGCAGAGGAAAAATTACTCTGCACATCCCAAAGCCTGGACTGATTACAGCTACACGCAGCCACAAAAATTGAAGAGCCTGTTAAAAATCCTTCAACTGTGCTTGATGGTGCCAAGCCTCTATAAAACCAGCAGAGATGATTTTCTGAGAAATCCCTTAGTAAGGGGCTCCCTCAGTAGCAAAGAGCAGGCTGGTATCCGTTCATTTCCTGGCTTTGGCAAAGAGCGAGTGGCTTGGATGTAAAGGACAAAGTACAGACCTAGGGCATAAAAAGAGAATTGTAGAATCATAGAATGGTTTGGGTTGGAAGGGACCTTTAAAGGGCATCTCCTCCAACCCCCCTCCGGTGAGCAGGGACATCTTTAACTACAGCAGCTTCTGCATCCTCCCACTTACTAAAAGTGGGACAGTGGCACGGGGAGGAAGACCCCATTTGTGGGAGTTTTGACTTCTTCCCTTACACCAGGACTAAAGGCAGCCTAAAAGCTCAGTATTTTCTCTGCTTGATGCAAGCTCACTAGGTCAGTCAAGTTGTGCTCCAGACCAAGTAATTTCGTGATTCAAGTAGAATAATGTTGATGGTGGTAGGAGAGAGGAGGCAGCTAAAAATGTGAACTCCTTTTTGGGGGAGTTGGCCCAAATTCTGTTCTGTTTTACAGTGATATAAATGGGGAACAACTCCCCCTGATCGGTGGTTTCCTCAGAGTTCATGTTGTATCTTAACTACTCGTATCATTTAGCCTTTATCCTCTGAATAATACGATTTTCCATGTGCTTTTTCCATGTTAAGCATCTATGTTTTGTTTTATGCTCTTGGGGGAAGAGCACATTCTCTCTGCTGCTTTACCCGGGATTTAAGTGCACATCCTCCCTTTAATTCTGCTCACTTCTATCTAACAGTGTCTTTCCATTCTTAAGTATCACTGAGTTGCCAGATAAAACAGTTATTGTTCCTATTATAAGAAGATTGTAATGGATTTATATAAAACTCAGACAGTGCCATTGTTCTTGAAGTCCATTTCATCGTAATGAAGTTCCACTCTTAATATTCCATGATCTTCAATGTCCTTTACAAGTAACTTTTTATAAATTAATCTATAATAATCTAATTCAAGTCAGTTAAAGTGGATAACTATAGTCCAATTACAATATTGGGAAGAGATTTTACATAATGGGGGCTTTTATATAGATGGTTAACGCTAATACTGTAGTTTACAACATACTGTATGAATTGCTAATTAAATGCCTAAGTAGCAATAATGGAAGTGGAACTATCAATACAGAGAAGATATCAATGATGTAAGGCATTAATAAAACTTTATGGTACCATTTAATCTTTTTTTATAGGTAGTCCATTATGGCAGTGAAAAGAAAAGGCAGAAAAACAAGAAAGTGAGAAAGAGAGGAACTTAAAGGGACCGGAAAACGCGAACTAAAATGCGCTTTCCTTTCTATCTTCCCCTCAAAATGGGCCAGATGGAACAGGAAAGAGAGAACTGCCCAGGAGAAATAAATTTATCACGCTTCTAAAAATACAGCCATTCATTGCAGCTGAAATGCTACTTAACCTATATTCTATGACATAAATGAAGGGCAGCACATAACAGCATCTTCAAAAGTAGAATACAGGTTTAAGAACGCGCTGACCAAAAAAGAACAGCTAAGCTGTTGTTTTCTTGCTATTGGCCAGCAGAGATGACTAGCAGGGTAAATATATAAACATTTATATTGGAAGGAAAAACTATTAACAAAGGTATTTTATTTTGAAGCCAAAGCACAAGTTTGGCTCTTGGTGCTGCCCAAGGAGCGTTCGAGGCGGCCGGGCTGCTCTCCTGACAGGACATCTCCTCTGTGTTCCTTGGACGCAGTCCAGTGTCCCCTGCAGGAAAGCAAGCTGCCCATTTGCATATCAAAGCACAGGAATAAACCAACCCCAGTAGACCTCTAAAGGGAAGTGAGAGTATATGGGAATTTTTAGTTTTTACAACTCTCAATAAAAAAAAAAAGAAAAAAACCCAACCACCTCCATTCCTTTCATGCAACAGTCGCTTCAAATGCTTTTGCAACACGTTTGAGGAGAAACCAAGTATTTAACCCTTCAAATCCCCTCGCTAGGGTGTTTCAGTCCTGGTTGTGTTTTGACAAATAAAGGGGGGAGAGATTTTCTTTTCCTGAAAAACCACGCTGGAGAGCAGCTCCACACAGCACTTGGCAAATGATTGTGCTGAGACCTCCTCCCCACCTTGAAACGCATTAGAAGTGTGCAGTAGGCAGGTTAGTGTTTCATGCTCACTGTTGTTGAGGTGACATGTTTATTTAACATGAGATTTCTAGCCTTCTGCCTTCCTGTGCTTCAGTGGAATTTGTATTTGACATCGCCTGCATGGAATATTGCTGCTGAGTTTTGGCTCTGAACTCCACCTTTCCTGGGTGTCCATCGCTGGGCAAAGTGGAGCTGACAACCTGCCTCACAGCTTCTAATAAAAATAAATCTTTCTGTATTATTTTAAAACTATGACTTCAATATGAGTAGATGAAGAGGCTATGAAAATTCTTTGCCAATATCAGTGAAGATTAGATCCGAGAAATAACGTCTCCCTGTGATAAGAAATTCATTACTCCCCTTGCCCATCAAATGCGGCTGTTGGCAACCCTCTGCCTCGAGTACACTGAGCCGAGGACACCAATAATCCTGCAAATTTGCAAGTGAACCCGAACCTTTGTGCAGACTCCCCCCCCCCCTCTTCCTCCCATGTATTGCTTCATTTCACAGCCACCACCTCTGCTCTCTTCGAATACTTTGGAAGGACTGCTGGAGTTTAACTTAACCATTACATTTCTGGTGTTTGAAGTGAACCCTTTTTCTCCTGGATGGGGTTTTGATGTATTTTGTTGAATGACAAATTTAGCTGAAACGCTTGAACAAATACTGCTTTGTCTCTGTACTGCCAAACAAATCCTGGGCATGTCGTTAGTAATGCGATCAAACCCTAAACAGTAATTAAAAGGTAGCCACAAAAGGATGTGGGGTTCCCCTTATGGGAAAGCTTTGCCCTAAGTATCATGGTTATCGCTTGAGCTGAGCTCACCTACAGTCACTTGCTTTTCTTCTGATGCTATTTGGGCTGCTCAGCAGTAATTCTGGAGCAATCATTATCCACTGGCTGCCACTAACAATTAACCATAGAATAAACTTCTTATTAGAGAAATAAATATTCAAATACTTTGGAGTGACCAGAGGTTTTTCTAGGCTTACACAGGAGTCTGACTGTCCTTCCTCTTCTGGAGTTTGGTGAAAAAGTTCTGGCCTGCTGCTTAAAGTCCTTTAGCCTTTCCCAGTTTTTCAAGAGATCTTTTTGTTTTCCCTCAGGTCTTTTGGTAGAACGTAAAGAAAAAAGGAGAAAAGATCAATGAAGGTTTATTGCTGTTTTAATAGTTTTAGCTATACAGTTCTCTCTCTTCCGATGTTCTCGTCCCTCGTGACAGCTGAGCACAGATTGTGTAATGTGCCATAAACCTGGGACCCCATTGTAGCCTTGTTTCAGAAACCTAGAAATGGCATTAATGGACAATAAAAATCAAAAGAAAAATCAATGAGGGGCACAGTGGCTCAGCCATGTCAGCAAGAACGGCTGGAGACCCTGAGCTGAGAGTAGGGACCGCAGCGGGACCTGGCCCCCGCTTTCCTCTGTGCAAATTTGTGTGAATAAAATCCTGACGTGCAGCTCCACTGGGGTAAGATGATGGGCTTGCACCTAAGCAAGCTGAGGCTGTGACCTCGCTTTTACCTACAATTTTCCCATTAATTCCTTTTCTTTTTTTGTGTGTGGGAACTGTCATTCTTCTTCCTGCCTCGGAAGTCTGCAGGATGGACACAGGGTGAAAGTTTCTGCAGGAACTGGGTTCAGCTGAGTCAGAAACCTTTCACTTTATTTTAGAGGATGTTTGGGTACACACTGAGACTTTCAGTGCTGCTTGTTACGCTGCATCCTTGCTTCCTTCGAAGGCACCTGCACATTCAGTGTCACCTCCATTTGGTTTATTGTGCGGTAAGATGTTATGTGTAATTTTATTTATGGGCTCAATAGTCAAGTTTTTCACAAGCAATTTTTCCCCTGTGGGCCTTTAGAAATATGTTAGAAAAAGCACGTACTGCTGTTTAGGAGTTAACACGTTAATAAGGAGATTAACATCCCTCTGATGGACAAAAATCTGGTTTTAGCACCATGTGAAGGCACTTGGTCCAAAATAAGCCGTGTACCAAAGAGTTTAACAAGTTGTGGATGACTGGAACACCATAATGCTTCGTGAACTGTCAAGTTCAATGCTCCCTCCTGTTCTGAAATTAAAATATCCTCTTAAATGTGCATTGCTGAGTCTCCCTGCCTCTCTTAATAGACTTTGTCAGCCTGGTTTCTCTCCCCAGAGAGGTCTCGTACCCTTGGGAGCTTCATTCGGCTCAACCAGAGCTGAGGAGGTGCCTCTGTGGTCAAAAGGGCTCCTTGACTTCAGCCTTTAGGTTGAAGTAGGAGTCTTCTGGGTTCTGGGCGATCCCTTTGCACAAGTAGGAATGAATGAAGCTTGGCTAATGCTGTTTTGATTATTTTTTTTAATATATATAATTCATCAAGAAGCAAACCTGGCACAGGCTTTTAATGTGATGACAAAACTCAGCTATCTGTGCTGGTCCTTTCCTTGGCAGCCTGTGATATCTCTGTTGGCTGGTAGAGCTGGTGCTGTCCTAGAAGGGTTGCTTTTAAACTTCTCCCACTGCTTGTACGTGGCCGTGCGTGCAGAAAGCCCCACTTTGGGAGCACTTTAGGCCCTTTCCTAAAGGAAACCTGTTGCAAGTTCAAGACCGGGATTGACAGGGTAAGGGGAACAGCTGTGATGTTCCTCTAAAGCTAAATGTTGCCGGTTTTGCATAATCTGCAAAAATATGTTGTCAGGACGAGAGCTCCAGCTGGCTCTGTGCCACCTTCCCCCTCTGCAGCGCGTGCTGCGGGAGCGGGTGTATCATCTGGAGAGCGGGAGGTTTATCTCTGACACGGAGATGTCAACTTAATGTGGCAGTGGATTTTCATCTTCCAGGCCACAGAAATCGTTGACAGTGCTGGTCATATCTTGTGTTGGCCACAGTCCCAACAC
>JANHFX010008741.1:0-10532 GCA_027560015.1 Chloroceryle amazona
TCCTTTGATTTCTCACCTTTCTAATAAGTTCCAATGTTTTCAATACTTCCTCATACAGAAAGCTTTTGAACCCCTAACTGTTTATGATGATCATTTATTTGTGAATCAGTATGCACTATTTGAAAAAAAAAATCACCATTCTCTATTTTCTCTGCACTCACATTCCTCCCTGTCCTTTCAAAGTGAAAACAAAATACAATAAAGAAGTAAAATCAAATCAGGCCAAGTTCTCTTCTTACCTCTTAGCTGTGTTTCACCAATTTCAAGTGTGCAGCACAGAGAATGACAAAGTGGTCAGGCAGTTTGTTAGCTTGGATTTACATGGGTGTAGGCACACAGGTACCAGGTACCCGACAGTGGGGTGTCATTCATTATTAACTTCTACACTTGCACCCTAAAGCCTGATTGTTAATGGCCAGGAGCTATTTCAGAAGCTTTCCAAAAGCCCAAAATATCTCTGAGCATGACAGTGCAGCTGAAGGGTGGATTTTCATACGGTGCTGAACATCAGCTCGATGTGGAATTTAATAATCTGTACACATAGAATGACTGTGTGCTGGGGATGGTGGCAGACCAAAACCAAAGACAGCTATGATGATCACCCTCATCCTCAGCAGGCTGGGTCTTTGTGAAGTCATGCTGGATGCGTCTGAAGGGAAACACAAGATGAATGGCATAACAGGTTTGAACTGCTGAAGTTCTTTCTCTTGCTTCCCATGAAATTCATGAGATAATAGCTTGAGAATACAGGAGAAACAAGATTAAGACCTAACAAAAGGAAAGGAAAAAAAAAGAAGTCTCGGCACAATCCTGGGTGCTTTATCAGAACGTGCGTCAATGGGATTGAGGGCACTCTCAGGTGATTTATTTTCTGGAGAAGTTTGGGGTTTCTGAGGTATAGAAATGTGAAGATTACCATGGTAGGGGTGACTTTGGACTGTTCTGGTGGCCAGCGTTGATGAAAAAGGATTCTTACAAACCTAGAAGTGTTCAGACCCTTTGATACATGGAAAGATGTTTGGGTTTTTTAAAGGTATTTTTAGATTTCTTTTCTTTTCCTATCTGCACCAGTATTATTTACTGCTTTGTGACCAGACATAAAGATTTACAGCCTTTTGCTCCATTCTTTTAATCATTTTTCACTACTTTTTTTTCCAGACAAAGGCCACATCAGTGGAATGCAGGACTATCCAGTGTGAGCTAAGTTGATCATGACAAAAGATGCATCAGCTTGAAATATTAACCCAGCACTGCCTTGGAGGCAGTGAATAATTAGTTTAACCTGGCAATGAACAATATAAACTTAAACAGAAAGATGGTTGGTGTTATCACCTGGTGTTTCTGTAATGCAGTAAGGACACCAGGTTATCATGATTTTAGCAGCAGGAGAGTTTGTAGAATGAGCTCATGTATAAATAGTTGCTCAAAAACACTGTGAACATTTATGAGGCTCATTATTTATCATTAATTATTTAACTGCAGGTCCCCATGTGGGCAGTGAAATCCTGCTGATTTACTACTTATCAGGAATAAATTACCACTTACAACTTGGGGTTTTCATGATTTTCCTTTTGTCATCATAAATAAACTTAACTAATAAGCCTGTTTCCTTCTGCTTATTAAACTGGCAAGAGGCTCTTTGGCTGGTGACCTAACATGAATCAAAATACCAGCTAAGTGAAAAGCTGTGTATTTTTATGAAGTCTCCACTTGTTTGCAATAGATCAGAGAACTCAGCAAGGGATCAGTATTTGTTTACATTTACAGAGTATTTGTACAGGACCAGATATTTGAACCTGCTCAGCAGCCACAATGACTGCCAGATACTTTTTCTGAGGAGCAGTTTCAAATCTGCCAGCTCGTGGATAGGATTTTAGTACCTAAATGAGGACCGATAGCTAAATCCTCATTTCAGCACCGTTCTGATCCTCAAAATCCCAGCTCGGCTGCTGTCTAACCTTTTAGGTGCCTCTGTTGCTACCAGTATGTCACTAAAGATGCCTGTATTTCTGCTAGGGACCATGTAGAGAAATAAATTCTAGTATCCTGCAGCAGCTTTCAGCCCTTTTTGATGTTTCAGCCTCAGCAGGATTTGAAACCCACAGAGTCTTCAGAGCATCTTTTGGCAAGTTTATTGACAAGGAAGGCATAACCTGATGGACAACAGCACGCTACAGTCCTACTCCTCAGCAGCTGGCACCCAGAGATAGGCAGATATGGGCAGATAGCCCATTTGCACGTGTGTGCCGTGCAGAGAAATTCGATTTATCCCAAAGCCCAGAAGCTGGTACCCTCTGCAGCTGCATCAGTATGCAGCTCAGGGCTGAACCCCATGAGGATGTGCATTGTACCCTGTAAGGACACCCGTGTTGCAGTAGAAGTGCCACTATGACTGCTAACATATCCATACACCTGGCTGCAAACCTCTGCTGACCCAGGAGGGTGCTCGAACAACCAGAAACCAACTCAATCTCTGACTTTTTCCCACCAGGCTCCTCTCATATGATGATGACCATCTGTGATGGGCTCTTTGATATAGGAAGCAGGCAAGTTTTATAAAAAGGCTCAATTTTGTTTCTCTAGACCTCAAGAGCATGTTTTATCTGACTCAAATATTGTGTTTAAACATGCAGTATCATCTCCTTTCATCTCCCTTCAGATATATATGTGTGTGTACACAGCATACATGTGTTTTCACATGGACATACATTATATATTTTTATCTTACTTGTATGTACACAGAAAGACACAGATACACACACGTATACTAGTAATTGAAATGAGGTGGTTTATGATTCTATGCCATTCTGCTCCCTCCCATTTCAACCTTTTTCAGGCATGGGTTGAATACCTTTTGCATTCTATTCCAGATTTTCATGTATGGCTTGACAATTCTTGGGTCAACTACTTCCCATTCTGATGTAGTGTTCAAAGAACCTTGGGTCACAAACACATCAATCAAATTTTTCATGTTATCTAGAACTGAAGGAATCAAGGAGTAAAACAGGTGATGCATTTTAAGAGTGTTATTCGCATATATATTTTAAAAGGTGAGTTTTTAGTTTAATAGATGTTATCAGTAATAAAGCAAATACTCTTCAGCTGACTCCATGGTGTGCTACAACACTAAGGAATGAAATACCAACTCTGAAAGTAATTAGTGCCTATTATTCTGAATATTTTACAGGATACTTGGAAGCTATGTTGTTCAGGACATTTTAGTTTTCATTTGTGGATGGTGTTTTTCAATCTAATTCAATTATACACTTGTGGAAGGAAGCAGCAAGATTTAGGTAATTACAGTAAAATGCTGTACATGTAAAAATTATGTGTATATAATTGTGTGCTGGTTTAGGACTTCATAAAAAATGTGCCCATAATGTGTTGCTAGGCTCATGTCTCCAAAGGTAGTGAACATTGGCAGTAGTATCTCAAAGGAAAAACATGTTGCCACATTGTACTGGAAGAAAAGATTTTACAAGCAGCCTTTAATATGGCATCTCTGATAATTCTATTGCTGAATTAATCTGTTTTCTTGCTGTTGATCAGCAAGTTTTGGGTACTCCCTTTCTTCTCCTAAGTTCAAAATGCATACGCAGCTAAAGGGAAGAATAACCTGATATATGTGACTTTACCTACTTGCATATGCAGGGGTTATGGCCCTTTCTATACTCACATGCATGCTGATGTGGTTCTACCTTTTCCTTATTACCTGTGAAGACACATACAGGCCATCCCTGTAGAGTTTCTCCTCCCACCACAGTCAAATTGATGTGAAAGGTCTTGCCAGTGGGTTATTTAAATCCTGATACTCTGTTCTTGCTTGTCAAGAATGCTGGGTATAAATCTCTTGGCACTTATCTTTCTACACTGCCCACTGACATTTTCTACTCCTTGTGTCTGTCCTCATGACATTTCCTGGATAGCTTAAACTGAATGTACTAATTATTAATTTAGGGCTAGATTCTGGCTCCTACTGCCAGAGGCATGCTGGAGGGAATGCAAAGGGACTCCGATCTGTTATATGCATGTTCCTTACTACTGAGATCCTCACACATCCACTCCTTGGCTCCTATTAAGAAACACTCGTGGTGCTTTTTAATCAGTCCTGTCCACATCAGTTATGAGTTCAGACTAAAAAAAAAATGAAAAAGACAAACCACTGAAGTTTGAAATTATTTTTTTTTCAAACACATAAGTCCATTTGCTCAGCTTGAACAATGGATTGCATTAATCACTGGTGGGGTTGGGGTTTTTTTCACATCACAGAGGGGATTTAGCTCTAGGAAAGAAATGTTTCATCATCCTGAAGCCAAGTAAGGCTCAGTGTTACTATGTCAGTGTAACAGGTTAACCAAGGCATAAAGGTGAGGTGACTTGCCTAAGGTCATGCAATAGATCAGTGGCAGAACTGTAAATCACGTACAGGGTCATATAAATCTCTGCAAAATGCCTTGCTCCAGAAGATTTTCTGCCAACTATAAAAAGTTTAGGCTTTCTTTAGCAGGCAGAAACCCCTCTACTCTTCCTCTTAATATATTCCCAAGATAAAGTCTATTCACTGACCAGACTCTAACAGGAAAACTTCCAGGCCAAACAGAAGAGGCTGTTTTGTTACAAGCACTCCTTGAATTTCCTGCAACTTCACTATGGATTGGCTTACACGTTTTTCCAATCCTTATTTGTTAGGCAGACAGTTCTTATTTCCCTTGTCTTCAAGTCCCTTCCTCCAGTAGTGTCCCTTCCTACTTTTCTGCTGTATCAGTTACTCCTTCTACTAGCAACTTCTCCTTATAATTGGCTCTTATCTTCATTTCCAGCCAAAATCCCCCAAAATATGAAAAAAAACCTAAAAGCAGCCCTCTGGCTTTTTCCATATTCCACTTTTTGCAAGAGCATCCTCTGAAAACGTGCCTGCTCAAGAGTTGAGAGTGAAGATGAAGAGAGTGAAGAACCTACAGCTGAATGCTGTAGATTTTATAAGAGCTAAGTTGTCAAATGTTTATACAGTTGTATATATTTCACTGTGTTCTCTTTTCTTCCTGCCATCAGAACAAGCCAGATACCTGATGTCTGCACAGCACTTGCTGATATTTTTGGTTTAATTATTAAAAAAATATTGTCATAGGTCAGTGACACGAGAGGAAAGTGGTTTTGCTTAACAGTTGTTGCCATAAAGTGAAACAGCATGAGAATCTGTTGGCTGTTAGTGCAAAGAGGAACCTCACATGGCAGAGAGAGAAGAAATACCCAGGAGTCTAATCTAATGTGTAGTCATTGCTAGGAAATAATGGCAATATGATGGGGTGGTGTGTCATTTGTTGGGTATTTTTTCTCACTAATGATTGTATCTTAGAGCACTTGGGAAATGAAAGCACTGCAGAATGTTTCTACCTGGAACTTACACTGATAGCAACAAAACAAATGGTTTGTATTTAGTAATGTTGACTTGAAGCTAGAAAGTTCTTAGGATTTTGAATCCTACTTCAGAGACTACATCTCTCCTATTAAGATAAAGCCACAGCTATGGACAGCGGAACTGCTTAAACTATCATCCTCCCAGTATTAATATAACTGGGCATGGATATTATTATATAATATGAATATTACTATAACTGGCATGGAAATGCTCATAAACCAGATCATATAACAATAATAAGGGGCCAAAACAGGTGAGTCACAGAATGCACTGGTTTAAAATAAGGGCACCTATGGAAAAGAGCTGATTTTTCTGTTTCTCCATCTGTGATTTCTGTATATATATTAAGAGAGAAAATGCTGGCAAAGAACTGGAAGTATTTTTTTAAGGTGCCTAATACATCACAGAAGTAGCAAATTGAGGGAATTACTCACATTAGTAAGCTTTTGCATGCTTGGCACCGCATGCTTAACTATGCTTAATACTTTTTATTGCCAAGAAACCAAAGAATTATGTTTATATTGTTCCTCTTGATAACATTACAAAGTTGGTCTTCATTCTTCTTTTAGCCTGAGCCTTACACAATTATTGGCAGTGGAGCTCTAGTGAAATTGTTATCATTTATTATATTCTTTAAATTATATTTTTATTTATTATATCTACTTGGTTTGTATCAAAAGCTGTTAGTGATGGAAAGTGTTTTAGAAATGTCTATGCCTGATGAATTGGGTTGCATGAAAATGCCCCTTTCAGTGGATAAAGGGAAAGTAATTGGACTACTGTGCAGTTATTCCAAGAGCCCCCATCTTAGCTGAAACATCAATTAGATGCTATCATTGGGAAGGTGGCCTAGGTATGGATACAGTCGACAGCAGCTTTTACATGCCTCGCATAAAAACCTGTGCTACTGTACCAAATATACCCCCATTATTTGGTGTTTGGAAAGAAGTTTTAATTTTCCTAAGCTATATCAACAGAGCCAGTGACTCAGAGCTCTAACTAATCCTTATTTTAACGTTTATGAGGCTTCTGGGTGCCAACATTTTTTAGTTCTAAATGTCTACTATTTATTCATGTTGCTTAATCACTGAGGAAATTCCCATTAGAAAGGGAGGCAAAAAACCCATTTAATCATTTTTGTCTTAACTTCAGCAATCTACAAATCATTTCTAAAGCTTGTAGTCCACAAAGAAGGGTTCTCTGGTATCATATGGTCAATTTTACCTGCATTTTAAGAAATACTTGTTGGCCAAATTATCATTAAATCTCGTACGGGGCATACAGGGTAAAATTATCTGAGTTTTCAGTGGCTTTAAAAAAATATATATATTTTGAGGAAACTAGTTGAGAAATCAGGCTGAATTTGAAAGACAACACCTACCAGAAATCATTAAATTATTAAAGAATTTCAGAATATCGACTACTTGGTAGCTTTAAGCTGAATAGATCTCATCCAAATGAAGCAAAACACCTTTTTTTTTGACAAGAAAACTTACTAAAAATAAAATTTGGGCTGACATAAGTGTTCAGTTTTGGTTTACCACCAAAGTAAAAATAATAAATTATTCTTATGGCTTTAAAATCTCTTTTTTTTCCCCCTTTTGCCTGACTCTCCAATGTGCAGTAGAATAACCCTTTGCCTCATGTGAGATACCTTGTGTCATAACAAGGAAACAAAAAAAATCATGCTGAGAATTCATGCTTTAATTCCATTCCTAAAGAAAAGTTCTCTAGAGGTGAAATAGAGACATGCCACTAATTGTACCAGAAATTCAGTTTCTCAGGCTGAGAGACTGAGTCTGTATACCTGAAATCCCACATGGTTTCTCTGGAGCTAGAACTTGAACTATCCTTAAACAGGAGTAAAGTAGAAAAAAACCCACTTTAATTTCAGTGTTTGCCTGTGGAATAACTGCAACAGAAATAGCAACAATGAGAGATTAGATTCTCTTAGTGCCATGTTGAGCTTTGGGCAGTTCCAGGATGGTATTTACATCTTATCGCAGTGCAGAAAGAAATTGCTACATTTTCTTTAGAAATTAATTTCTTTTCTATATACCTCTATATGTTGATTATCTTTTGCTTAGACACCTTCACAAATCAGTCCATGGTGGGGCATAATTTACAAAGGCCTTGTTATTAATGACTCCTTACTGCTGTGCCTGGAACCCTCTTTCCAACCTCTTCTTACTGCAATGATTCCATTCACTACTTGAGAATCCCAGTTTACCTCCCAAGGCAGAGCTTTCCACCCGTCAGCTGGATCCACTGGAGGGTAGACCTCACTCTTTACCAGTCTTCCTTACTCAATCTCATCTTCAATTAATTCATTCTTGTTATGACACTACTTCATAACTAGCTGTTGGAAATGGCACCAAGGTAAGTTGTGGAGTGTCCTCCGTTATACTGCTGCACTTTAGTAGGTTTTCCTTTACTTTCACCCCCCTGTAACTTTCTAGGAGTGGAGGAAGAAGAGCTATGCCCTTCATATGCCCAGGATGGATGGTGACTGCTCCTTACAGGTCCCCATATTTCACCTTGTGGTTTCTATCGTGCTTTCTATCATAGGGCAGAACTGTTGCAAATTGAGCAGTGAAGGATTTGTGTGGGATAGCAACAGGGGAAAAATAAACTCGTTTCTTTATCTTACAAGGATCAGGTCAGCTGCAATGAAGCAATAGTCTGGTATTGCCAAAAGGAAGGTAGAGCAGGGTGTGTGCCTTTTCTGTGCCTCGAAGCTCCAGAGCAATTTCATTTTGCCAAGGCATGATCCTCTCAGTTGTGCCTACGCAGCATGACTAAGCCCTGACATTCAAGGTTGCTCTAAGCAGGGTATCTGTCCTTGTTTGATACGTTAAATGTTGTGCCCTCTGTGTTCGTCCATAAATAATTGATCAAGTTTTAAAAGGGAAATACTTAGTGAACAAGTGAAAAGAGTGGCAAGGAGGAGTTTAGACTGGAAATCTGCACAGCTAGGATTTCTGAAATGCAGTTAATAATACTATGCCATGTACAAACACGTTGTTGACTGACTGGCCTCCCTGGATCTGAATAATAATCTGTTTATAGCAGACACTACTGTTGTTGGAGGCCAGTCAGAGTGACTTTCTGCAGTCAACGTGAAAAATAAAACATGCCAGATAATTACAGCCATGATGCAAAGTGCTGGGGATGCAATGTAAAATTTCATATTAAGTCAAAGTCAAAAGTACCTCTTGGCCTGACCTGCTAATGCTTTCTGCAACCATAAAATTTGGCTGCAGTTGTGCAATACAATACTGGTGAGAAACTGGAAAGGTTATTACTATGCTCTCTTAAGAGAAATCCTAAAGCTGGACAACCAAGGTATGTAAAGCAATGGCAATTTATTTCCCTAACCAGCAAAGAAACACAAATGTATAGGGTCAAAAAACAAAAAGGAAAAAGAAAGAAAAAAAAACCAACCTCCCAGATCCCTGCCATTATGAAAAAGAAGAGAGACATGTTTATGTAAATGGTGAAATCCTAAAATGTTTCACCTGGCAAATGTCCTGGAAGAGGAGGACCCAGAAAGCATTTTTCCTTGTCTGCCTCTTGGCAGGAGGTTAAATGGTTTTCGTTCTGCACCGTGGAGACTATACTTCATTTTAGTGGACACCACAAGGCAACCCTGCCGATAAAAACAAACAAATGCCAACCTCATCCCCTTGATGTACCACACAAGGCGCACGCAAATTAGTAATCACAGTAGTGAGCTCAAGGTCCCCAAGGTTCCTTTGACCTTTCTATCCCCTTTCTATGGCATCTACTATGGTTCAGACAACGAGAGGCCAAATTTTTCCCCCCTCCCTCATGCACCCACTTTGTAACACAGGCAAAAATGCCCAAAAAAGTGCTGCTATGTTCCCTCCCAAAGCCAAAGACCTTACAAAATGGACTTAAAATGTAGAAAGCTTGCCAGCTGCTGGTCTTTTTTCCCCTTTTCTAAAGCTAGGCATATACACATAGAGGCATACGTGGCACTTTCGAGATGACAGAGTATTCCTGAAGGACACACGGGTTTTGAGGAAGAGCTTGGTAGCAGCTGTACATCCTCCATCCCTTCTCCTTGCTTTGTCTGCAATGATTGTGTAACTGTCTCAGTAAATCTGGAGAGTTGAAGTAGACAATAAAAAAGTGTTTTGTTTTTTTCTCCCCGATAAAGCTGAGTAAATTTGTTTGTGCTTTATGAACCAATTAAAGTTACAGAAGTCTTAGAGATCTTATTGCTGATGTGATTGCTGGCTAAAGACTGTCTCTCTTAACAGTCTGCTTTTTGCCTTAAATGTGCTATCACTTTGAAGAAAAATAACTTGCTTATTATCTTGAAGATAATCCTCTTGAGTCCAGAAGTGCTTCTCAACCTCCCAGTAATGCACATTTGCCTCTAATGTGGCCTTATATGAACAGATCCATAACATGAAATAGAGGGTGCAAAGGATGCATGTCCACACCGTGGATTTCATGAGGATTTATTTCAAGCCAGTTTTAATCTGAACTGTTGGAGTGAATCCCCCTCAGGTGTGATTAGGTGTGATCCTGGAGCATGCCTTCACATTTAGTTTTATCCCCAAAGAACCCAGATTGCTCTTGCTGATGAGATCACTCACTGGTATGAAACAGTTTTGATAACTTTTAATTATTTCCTTCAAACCCACATTATTCATCTGAACTAACCCAATAACTGGACACACTCATGAAGAGGCAGATGATATAGCAAGATTACTGTGGTTTAACCCCAGCTGGTAACTCAGCCCCACACAGCTGCTCACTCCCTCTCCCCTGGGGTAGAGGAGAGAATTGGGAGAGTAAAAGTGAGAAAACCTATGGGTTGAGTTAAATACAGTTTATTAGGTAATGCAAAAGACATTCAAGCAAGCAAAGCAAAACAAGGATTTAATTCACCACTTCCCATGGCAGGCAGGTGTTCAGTCATCTCCAGGTCAACTGGGGTCCATCACATACAACACTGACTCAGGAAGACAAATGCCATCACCAACAACATCCCTCCCTTCCTTCTTTCTACACTGAGCATGACATCGTATGGGACAAGACATCCCCTTGGCCAGCTGGGGTCAGCTGTCCCAGCCTTGTC
>JANHFX010008741.1:10632-29848 GCA_027560015.1 Chloroceryle amazona
AGAGATGTTCCAGTCCCTTCAGCATCTTTGTAGCCTCCGTTGGACTCTCTCCAGTATTTCCCTGTCCCTCTTGAACTGGGGAGCCCAGACCTGGACCCAATGCTTTGTGGGTGTTTGTACGACACCTGTGCTGGGGACAGCTTTGGTTTCCATACAGAAAGGCTGTCTTTTAGATCCCTTTCCAATGACTCAACCACCGTTTTTGTAACCCCTTGCATCTCTGTGCTTAGATGTTGAGGGTGATCCATTATTCCACCCATTGCATTTATTCCATCAGCTCTGCTTGACTTGGAGAGCTACGTGGTGATAACACTGCTTTAGTCTGTGTTTGTAAGCATGTTATGGAGTAAAACCACTGAAATAGGTCAGTGTTTTATTGAATACTCTGTTTCAAGCTAAGAAACATCCCATTGGTACCTTAATGATCATAAGCAGGAGCAAACTAGAGAAGGTAGATCCTGAGTGCTGAGAGTAGTCAATGATTTAGCTGGATGCACGTCAGGAACAAGAAGATTCACTGAGCTTTGCTGCTGTATAAAAAAAAATATGCCTGTAGCTTAAAGTCTTAGGGTAAACCATCAAAATTTGCCAGAAGACAGTCAGAGAAAGTTATTTTTTTTACTTTTCTGTTGGAAAAGGGTATGATATATTGTACAGAGGTCAACAGCTTGCAAATCAATAGTTAACTTTTAAATCAGTCCAAACACAGGGAGAAGGCAGTGGACAGATCAGAAAGAAACATGATTACAGTGTTCACTATGAAGAGATAAGTGGTCTGGCTTTACCAGGTTCAGTGGGTCCAGTATATAAGGCATATAATTTAAGTGGCAAAGAACAAACAGGGTGAATTGACCCTTTTGCAAGGAGAATAGGATATCAACCTTATCCATCTGATTGACATTCTGGAGAGTAATGTGGTCCACCAAGTTAACAAGAAAGCATAACAACTAACGCAATAGATCTACAAAAACCCCATTGTTCACTTTGCAACTACACAAGAAAAAAAAAAAAGAAAAGGATGGAACCAGGGGCAAGTGAGGAAAAGTCCCAGTACAGTCAAGGACCTTGCAGCAACACAACACTGATGGAGAAGTTCAGTTAAATAGGAGTGAAAAAGGCAATTGTTTTTCACACGGGCATTTTGCATTGACAATTAACTGCGTTTTCTGCTGTTTTCATTTTGGTTTTCAGTCTTCCCAGTGTGATCTGAGTCACTGACAGACCTTGGGAAAAACTGAATGGGACACAAAAAGTGTTGAACAGCTATTCTACAGCACAATCACCTCCCATTCAAACCAGAGATGGGCTCCTCCTGCCCTGCACACTTCCCTTTTTAAAAGCAAAAAACTCACCTTGACTCCTGCCTCGGGTTGCCCTGCTGAAGCTGGAGGCCCTCTTCATCTTGATCTTACGAGGCAATTACAAGCATTAGATTGCAACTACTGTCAGCTGCTGAATGCTTAGCAAGGACTAAAGACAGGCAGCACATCACATCAGCAAGGGATTTTTGTGTTAGAATATCCAAACCTAGATTCATTGCTGCTGCTACAGGAGAAAATATGTCCCCTGAGATGTCCTTTTGTTATTGGATATGCCTCACAAACTGCATCAGGGGGTTATGTGGATCCCATGTAACAGGAAGAAGAACCAGAACACATTTCCCATGCAAAGTTCTAGAGAAAGTCTGAGAGCACCCCATCACCAAAAGCAATATTGCCTCATGGTTAGAGGTTTGTGGACTTGATTCCAGGTTAAATCATAGAATCATTAGGGTTAGAAAGGACCTCTAAGATCATCAAGTCCAACCTTCATCCCAACATCTCCCTAACTGATAGTGTTGCATGTTTGTTAATGTAGCATGGTGTGAGCATGTGGTACTTAGAGAGGCATGGAACATGCAATGCCAGTACCACATACTATCAGTAGTATTCTACCTATCTACATAGATATAGAAACACGTGCAGAGCCAAAAAAAAAAAAAGGCAAAGATCCAAAGGGGGTAGAGAACCACAACTGCTCAAATAGCTTGAAAAACTTAGTAAGCATAGTGAAAATAATCAAACCAATTTATATATATGTGTCAGCTCATGGCTGCACTTGAAACAGCCAGGGAATGTGTCAACTGAGCTCTAGCACTACCTTTTGTTTCTGTAATTGTTTGTTTCAAGCTAATCATGTTTAACCACTAACGAGGTATTAGTATGAACAGATGGAAATGTGGGATTAACAGGCTAGCAAAACCACTCCAACTAATTGTTCTTCTAGTGAGGAAATGAGAGTTAACAATGGTCAAGATACTTCTATAACCAGGCACAGTGGATTATATTGCAATAAAATTAACATGGAGAGGACAGTTTCTTTTTCTTTCTTCCTTTACCAGAGAGGAAATTAACTATTTTCACAAGCTAGCAAAGGAAAGACTGAGCCATTCCTATTTTCACATTAAAAAAATAAATATTCAAGGCTGGATCCTTCCCTGACATTGCCTTTAATCAAAGAGAGAGTACTGGGTCTAGTACAGCCTAATGCTGTACAGCAGTCTTGGGATAATGATCCTTTCTGGCCTTAGAAGTCCTTGAATTTACCATCTACTGGTTTGGGTTTGGGTTTGTTTTTTGAATTCCCTAATAAGCTGGAACTTCTCACACTTTAGTGAAATGGGAGAAAGCCTGAAGAAGTTTGGCTCTTTTGACATCAAATTAACACACAGGCTTATTTTTGCAGCTCCTGTATGAGACAACTCTTTTTTAGCCACAGTTCTGAGACAAAATACTCTCTTGTCTAATTGCTGGAGCATTTACTCTGGAAATGCTGGTCCAGAATCCCTCATGCAAAATTGAGAACGGCCTTGGTTTCACAGCACAAGCAAGTGTTCTAGCCACTAAGCTAGAGAAAGAAAACTCAATTCTTAGTTTTTATGAGTGTGGTGGTTTAACTGTGGCTGGATGCCAGGTGCCCACCAAGCTGCTCTATCACTCCCCCCACCTCTTCCTTTCAGCTGGACCAAGGAGGAAAACATAAGATGAAACTCCTGGGTTTAGACAAAGGCTCAGAAGCAAAAAAAAAAAGAAAGATTTATTCTCTGCTTCCCATCAGCAGGTGCTGCCTGTCCCATTTTTGGGAAGCAGGGCTCCAAATGCATAGTGGTTGCTCTGGAGGACAAGTGGATCCCCTCCCCTGCCATGGTTTTCCTAGCTTTTATTGTTAAGATGACACCATCTGGTCTGGAATATCCCTTTGGCCAGTTTGGATCAGCTGTCCCAGTTATGTCCCCTCCCGAGGTCTTGTCCACCCCATCCCATTGCAGGGGGATGTTGGACAAACAGCCTGGGTGCTGGGCAAGCCCTGCCCAGCAGCAGCCACAACACGGGGGTGTCACCAGCACCTTTCCAGCTCCCAGTGCAAAGCACAGCACTGGGAGGGCTGGTGTGGGGAAAATGAACTCCAGCTCAGTCAGACCCAATACACTGAGAGAATGCTGACCAGCCATGCTGACTCTTGGTGAAGTTGAAATCGTTTCTTCAACTCCAGACAACAGCAGCTGTTTTTATAAGAAATCTAAGTTTATTATTATTATTATTTTTTAAATGCACTTTTGTGAATCACATTTTCAGGGCAGATCTGCACAGCCAGATAGGTACAGGGGAGATCTTTTTCTCACCTCCCAGTTTGACCAGAGATTTGCTAGCTCTAGTACAGGATGTCAACATCTGTTTTAGAGATGACATCTTCAGAAAAACAGAAATGCTCTCTCCTCAGGGTGGGAAGAAGCTGGCTTTTTTTTCTATTCACACATGCATCTGCTCAGATGGATAACTGTCCCTCATCCATCACATATGGACAACCTGTGCTTATGTTCACATGGTACACTCCATTCTGCCATGGTGGCAGAACTTCTAAATGATAGATCTTAAAATGCTCTCTATTAAATAGCTGGAATTCTTTTGAAGAAGCAGGGTTAACATCTCCCTGAAGAGAAAGGGGTTACTCAGTTTCCTCTCTGATGAGCAGTTGTTTGGGGCATGGGTGAACCCTCTTCCCAGAGTAGCAATGGCAAGATATCTGCTACCATGTGAAAAATTAGGTGCACAGCACAGGCTGTGACTGGTTCGGTGAAGTTCCAGCCTAGTTTATGTCAGATCTCAGCACTATTTTTGTAACTTAGCCAGATTTCTTTAAATTAATTGATGGTTAACTCCTAAGTGATCAATTCAGCCAGTTTGTTAGAGGAAATTAGAAAAATTTCTTTCCATACATATATTCTTTTTTCTTGGGATGGCCAGGCTGACTAACATTTTCAAAAGTCTTTTTTTCTTCTTTAAATCCTTTTTCTCCTGAATTTAAGCTATTGGGAAAGGAAGGTAGTGATGCTAGAACATAATTTGCTACACTGTGGCATTTTTCACAGAAGGAATATATTTTTATAGCATTGTTCTTTGACATATCTGTCCTATAAAGTGCATGTAGAAAAAGGAAAAAAAATAAAAAAGGCTTAGTCTTGTAAAATATTGATCAATCTTTCCTCTGTGAAGTAGATGAAGCTATCTGTTTGAATAAGGACTGCTTGCAGGGTCTACTCCTAGACATGTATATTCTCTATCTTCAGTTCACAGTTGGATTGCAGAGTAATGGCTACTTCTTGAGTAAAAGGCTTTTAAGGTTTGAAATTTATCTCAGCACAGAAAAGACCAGTTAGAACCCCTGAGCCCCTGAGCTTTCCAAACAAAGAAACCACTTTACTTGCCTGCATTTTCCAGCTTGGAGTATGTATTCTTTCTTAATGTTCACTTCTTCTAGCAAGCAGTGTTTCTTGCCTGAAAGTAAGCACTCTGTTTCTAGGGTTACCAGAATATTAAAAAAAAACCCAAACAACCCATAGTAAACAGCAGACCAGACAAGCAGTCCAAAGTTTCCAGGTCTGTTTTGTAATACGGAACCCAAAGGTTTTTGATAGGGTCTAAATCTGGCAAAATCAGCTTTCCCATCCCTCCCTAACTTTATTCTTCTGTCCTCTAACTATTTTTACTCCAAGTTTCCCTCTGTCGCTATGGATATAGAGAAAAGATCTATGGATAGGAGTCTGGGAATAGGATAAGAAAAGTAAAACTTCCCACAAAAATTTGATGTCATTATGCTGAGAGCAAAACCAAGAACATATCACTAGGAATGAGTATGTATCAGCATAAATGTATGGAGACTATATAATCCATTAATTCATCTTAATGAATAGGTCCAGTACGTTGTCTAACTCACAGACAAAACAAGAGCCTGTGGTCTCATCTGCATTTCCTTAGTGCATCTGATCTTCTGCTGCCATGCACACGGTCATTGGGAAATGGGTAAGATGCCATTCCACTGTAGCAGGAATAAAGCTGATGTCAACTATCTCGGGTAGCTTCAGCCACAGGTCTTCAGGTGGGCAAGCTTTATACACCTCACTTGTAGGCACCCACCATCCGATTCAAGCCAAGGATGTGAAGCTGAGGAAGGCACACACACCACTTCTTTAAGAATTTAGCTGCTAAAATCACATACATAGGCTTCCCCATTCCCTGTGACAGCGATGGAAAGCGGGAAGAGGCAGTTCAGTGCATTCAGATATTTAAATCAGGTACCTAACTAATGACTGAACAGCTTGGTTGTGACTTCTGGAGGCATCCGTCTGTCTTCCATTGTCTGAAGGAAAACCTGAGGTTCTGAATCTCTTCAGGAAGGTGTAAAAATGTATCCCTTCTAACCTAATTGATGAGAATTGACGAAAATCAGAGTGGATGGCCACTTGCATAATGTTTCTGTGTCCAGCGGGACTATACTTTGACTTGACTTGAATATAAAATGCATAGAAATATCTACAAGGCTCTTCCATGTGGTTCTAAATGCAAGTCAGGATTAAAAGCTTCTTTGTGTGCTATCTTTTTATATTATTGAAAAGATACATTCTGCTTTCATAGCAAAATGAATGGTGTTCAGCATGAAGTTGGAGAAGTACTTTGTCTCTTCTTAGCTGTATCCTGATGTTTTCCACATTATTTCTAGCAACGTTTGGAAACAGGAATTGGAAGAAATACATGTATTTATTGTGAGACTTTGATTTACTACCTGAAAGTTTTGAGACTTCAAAAGAAATATTGTAACAACTTTTACCTTCATAAAGATTTAAAAATAGATTCAACTGATGATGCAGATTAATTAAAAAAAAATACGTATCTGCTGACACTATTCCTTCTTTAAAAACCTTAGTTTATTTTCACTGAAAGGAAATCCATCACTACTTGATATCTGTATAGGATTCTTGCTTGACTGGAGACAAGTCTCCAGCTGCTGTGAGATTTAATAACACCCTGGTTATGATATCATCAAATAGCAAAACCTTCTGGACAGCTGAAACAATTTTTACACTAATGCTGTAATTAGATACATGGAATTGTCTTGGTACAGAAAATGACTTAAGGCTCAGACAAAATACAATGTACCACTTACTAGCCAAAGGTCAAAGAACTTACGTCCAAATCCACCAGCCTGTTCTTTAGAAGAATAGTCTGGGAACGCTGGGTCTTGGATAGATTGACTGAAGAGCTCAGATGGAAATTCAGAATTACAGTTTCCAACAGAAATATTTTTCTTAACGTGCTGCCATATTCATACCATAGGCCAGTAGTTCAGTGTTTTTCTCCTAGATGGAAATCATCACCTTAGTTTGGCTCCGTTTCACAACAGACAATTTAAGATAACTATTTTCTGTAGACTAATAGAAATATTTCTCAAGAAACAGCATGCAGAAAAATAATCTTGTGACCAGAAAGATTAAAAGCATATCTTAATGTCTGGGTTGCTTATACCCATTTGATAGCCAAGCTCACTCACTCCATAAGCTGTGAGGTCCTTGCAAGCAGGTCAGGCTTCTCAAAGGCTGCCATTTGGTGAATGTGGTTCATTAATTATTTAATTACTGGTGGTCCTTAGAATCATAGAATAGTTTGTGTTAGAAGGGACCTTAAAATTGTCTCATTTCAACTCTCCTTCAATGGGCAGGAACACTTTCTACTAGACCAGGTTGCTCAAAGCCTCATCCAGCCTGGCCTTCTTGATATACTTTTGATAAAAGTGTATTGATTCAGACATGATTAAAGGTACCATTTGGAAGCTGAATTCTTTCAAAACCAGAATGGTGTTACATAGCACTACTATTGACAAAACTGAATTTGGCACAGAGATAAAAGATTGAATCAGAAATCCTCGGATGATTTGAAAAATTGAAGATGTAAGGCTTGTCAAAGTTGTACATTTTTTAAGAGTTAAATACTTAAGTGTTTCAGAAAAGAACAGCACTGAAATCTGGTCGTCTAAATTCAGCAGAATAGAGATGCCTGTGATGTTAGTTTGAGTTTGTAACTGCTACACTAATCAGAAGGGAAGCTATTCAAACTTTTTACTCTCTGCAGTATTATTTTTACTCCGTCAATAGCTACTTGGATGAATGTGAAGTGAGTTAAAGTGATTTGGCCAGGATTCAGTAACGCATGGGAAATACTTAAGATGCAGTCAAGAAGGCTGCAATCAGAATTAATCCACATAAAATAAAATAATAAGTGGCAGAAAGTATAGTGTAATAGAGAAGAAAAATATGAGTGCAAACTATTAACAGGGGGTCTCGAACTCGATAGCTAATTTCTTTGTACAAGGGGGGAGTATTCAGGTTGCCAAATGAGGACTAAAATCCAACAGCATTTTAAAATTGATCTTTGTTTTTTCTCTGTATAGAGAAAAGCCAGCTCCCCTCCAATGAATTCTGCAGAGGATAGAGAGCAGGGAGATGGAGGAGAAAGTGATGATTTCACAGAAGGTGAATCAAAGATTGGCACCAAGAGAGGTGATGAATTGAGTTTAGAAGACAGGTGTGTTTCTGAAGGATTGCACCGAGGAACAAAGTGAAATGACAATGTTAAGTGCACGAAACACAGAAAACTTTGGACAGAGATCCTTTCTTCCCCACTGAACATAACCTGGTGAATCTGGGACCTTGTTCCTAATGTGATGTGCAGCATTTGGGGTTTGAGGAGATTCATCAAGTCTCCATGAATTCTTCATCAATCACTTAAATTCACCCTATCTCCTGTGTTGTATCCCATCACGGGGATCGTGACAGGTTCCTGAGTAGAGCCAGACTTCTTTGTGCCTCCCAGTGCCTGCTTCTGAGAGACTGGCTGACTGGGAAGGGATGGTGGCCCTGTACATTAAAGGGAGAGTTTGTATATGGGTATGAAAGCTGGAGATCCTGGGTGGAAAAACTCAGTGCCATAAAACCTTAGTATCATGGTTTGATATCTGACAGCTGCAGAATATCAGAGCACTTCTTTCCTTTCCCAACCTACCAGCTGTCCAGCTAAAAATGGAAATGATTTACATTACCCAAAAACTAACAGATTATCAGGCAATGCAGGAAAGAGTAGTAGGACCCTACTGTGACTGTGGCACCTCTATAGCAATGAGGATCACAAGGAAAATCCCTTTGCTGGGATCAGGGAGATTTCTCTTAGCCAAAAGGCTGAGCTATGTATGCCCAGGCTCAGAAGCAAGCTGGACTGTAGGTTTTTTGTTGAAATTAAAGAAGAAATGCACTAAATACCCCAAAGGGTGGATATTTTTTTCTGATTCGTAACCCAGAGATACACGGTGCAGTGGATTTTATATATGCTCACCATATAGCAAACAATCTGATTTCTCTTTGGCACAGGGTATGTGTATATTAGTTTCAGGAGGGTAAAAATATAAACTCACTGGAGTCTTTGATTTCCCTAGGTAATAAAGTTATTCAGAGAATATTAGTTGACAGCTACACCCACCTGCAGCCATCAATTCTGCAAGGGCTGGTACGGAAGTTTAAAATGCCAGTTTTCATCTCCTTCTCTCCCCTAAGTCTTCATTATAATGGATCTCAGTATTTTTTAGAAACTTTCAGTCTACTTTTTGGCAGATGTGACAGGCGGCTGTAACATCGATACCATCAGTGCTGTTCATCCTACCTCTTCTTCTCACAATGATTCTTAGGAGATATTAATTAACAGAAATAGGGAAGGTGCAATCAATTTATTTAATGTAGTTAATTCAAAAGAACTCGCAGGCTGCTATCAGATAAAATTTGGCTTGTGCAGTTGCAATTCTACGAATTTTAATGAAAATCTTTTTTTATTTTTTTTAAACATTAATGTACTTTTCAAAGTTTTCTTTCATTAACCAAAATATTTTAGGGCACATAGGAGGGAAGCTTGAACAAGTCTTATACAGCTTAGCAACTTATAAAGACACTGTAAATGCAGGGCTTATGTTTTTCAAAGCTCAGGGTTAGGGAAGGGGAGGAACAAGGAGGGAGGAAAGGCTTTGAATGCTTATGAGAACTGAGCTGCCTATTCCTAACATTTGCTTACCTGTTAGTAGTTATTAGTAAGGTTTAAAAATATGATTTATAAGATATATTGATGAAATGCTACTTACCATATGCACAAGTTAATTAAATCACATGAGTGATTATAAATAATTGAGCTAAGCACAGCCAGAGAGTTCAGTGGGACTAGTAATAAAATCCTTAGCATTGTATTTAATTATATCCTTGTGTGATACAACAGGAAAAAAATGGCCTTACAAAGTGATCTAAAGGTCAGGAGATTCAGGCTGCATTCAGGCAGATCAAGAAGTACAGCTGAAATATGGAGGCAGTTCATTAAAATGAATGCTTTAGCTAATCTTGTGTGGTAGGGCTAGAAGAGGGAGAGAAACATTTCCTAATGAAATCAGTGACCATTTGAGGGCTTTGCTGTTCACCTGCAAACAAACTGAGGTTGAAAGGATCTACTTCTCTCCAGCTACAAGGAAAACCACCTTGGAGCGTATGTTTGACACAAGAGCTTCTTGAGATTTCCACTCGTTCCTCTGTTGAGAGAAATATTTTGAGAAAGCCTAAGTCCTGTTAAAGAAACTCTTGTGTTGGAATTCAAACTTTTGTATCATTGAAATGGTCAGAAATAAAAGGACACATTTCAAAACTGGCAAAAAAAAATCATCATTGATTAAGAAGATATGAGCCTTAGGAAATGTTTTCTTAAATTCTGAATTTGATCCCTACACTGAATGAGGGTTGTCTCAAATAAAAATAAAAAATTAAATAATTGAGTGGTTGCTGCTCTCTGCAGGGACATCAGCTTCCAAGATTCCTACCCATCTGCAGACCATTGCATTAACGCATTCTGTTGGATCACAGACCTTTCTCTTCCCAGCTGTGGGTACTTTTCTGTTCTGGGAGAGTTAGCCTGTGAATTTCTCAGTGGCCATGAAAGAGCAATGACTTGGATGAAGACATGACTTCATGAATTACTTGTTATCCAGTAGAGATTCTGCATAATGTTACAAACTGGAGGACAGTATCTTTTTCATCGAGGAAATATGTTCTGTAGCATGCCATCTACTTGTCTCATTACCTCCTTTCTACCAGGATCTTTGTTTTGCTTATTCCAAGTTTCAGCCTGTTAGTGTTCAACTCCAGTACAGTGAGAGTGGGTAGCAGAGCTGGAAGATGATCCTCATAGAAAAGTTATGAGCGAGGATAATAAACACAGAAAAGTTCTGAATTTTTGCAGCTCACTGTTATAAGCAAGCAAAACCAAGGCAAATAAATTTCTCTCTCTCCTGTATTTGTACAAGGCAAAAATTCTTTAATTGAAATTGCACTTTTATTGTCCAGAGGGGAAGATAACAGAGGAATTTAGGTATTGTTTTATCTCTGCTAATGTCTCTACCTGCTGACAGCTCAGTAGTTTCCAAACATGCAATAGATTTGAAACCATCATAGAATTTCCATATACTTGTATGGTACTTAATAGGAAGTAGATTTTTCGTGATAAAAATCACAAAGAAAAAACAATGACTGCTTCATGGCACAACACGGAAATATGGCAATTAATTGTACCCAGTTTGTATGGAATGTCAGGATAGTGGTTCAGGAAGGATTTTAGAAACAGTTGACAACAGACAGAAAGTTTAAGTTCCCATAAATAAAACTGTAAGACAAATCTGCAAAGAAATCAGTACAGCTGGTATGGCAGAAGTAGAACAAAATTGTGGACATAGATTAATTTGAATTTTTTGCTGTAAAAAGGATGAGAAATTAATACAGATTAAGACCTAAACTGGATATTTGAGAAGTGAGGAAATACTGGTTTTCAGTGGAACAGTTCTGAAAAATGCAAAGAAAGTGAGAAGAAGATGGAGCTGGTGAAGTGGAAATTGTAAATTCACAACTGGGAGGAGAGGATAAAAATAAGATTAGATGTTAGCAGCTTTGTTTCCTTCTCTAAATTTTTTGATGTGAAATTACCACTGAAATGGATCATTAAAATAGAGCAAACCCCCAGTCTCTCTGGAACATCTTGTTATAACTGCATGGGTGTAAATGGGTTCACGTGGGATGATCATCTTTGTGTGTATGTACGTGGACACTGCGTTCCATATTGTGTGCATCAGTTTCACTGTACTGCAATTAGTAGAGCTAAGCTGGTTTACAGCAGCTGAGAACACGGTCTATATATACCCTGTGCAGTTCCATTGCCTGCAATAACTCGATCTGCTTTAGGCATGTTTTAGTTTAGTAAACAAAGCTATATGAATAAATGTAGAAGTCTGTCACCATTGCAGGCTTGGAACTGCTAAGTGCTGCTATATACCTTGCATCATAAATATCTCCTATATTCTAAGCTACTCCCCTTGGACTGATGCAGTATGGCAAAATCAAAGGATCTTTTTCATTTTGTCTAAAAAGCTTAAACACCATCAAAAAAATGCAGCATTAATGTTGAATTTTCTGGTTTTCGAGTCAAGAAGGGAATTCTGTAATTTAAGTTATACATTTGTGTCTTAGATTTTGTCTTGCTACTTTATTGCCTTCGGAAGCGATTTGGAAGTGTTGGATGCATAATAGTTAATAAATCATATATGGAATGAAGAAAAGCATCTTTGTTCTTCAACAATCATGATAGAGGCTGTAAAATAAAGGTATTTTTTAAAACAATGAGCAAACAAACAAAACCATAAGAAATAAATGACATATTCAGGATCTGATAAGAGTCAAGCTGCAGTGAAGTTAAATGAGTGAAAAATTATCCACATGTAACCGCCACAAACTGTTGATTTCAGAAACAGACCAGGGCCAAATTCACAACAGACTTCTTTTCATTTAACTCTTATCTTTACATTATGTTATGTCACTGATGAAATACAGCAGCCCATGCAACAGTCATCGGGAAAGCAACATTTTAATTGCAAGCAAATGCAAGCATATTAAATCTTATCTCCAAGGGGCAAATATTTACCAAGAGTTTATGATCACAGATAGACTTGTAGAATAAACAAAGTGTACAGTATCTGCCTGTCTACATATGTATTTGACTATTTTATTTTTTTTTAAATTTAAAAAGCTTTAGACTACTGAATGCAACTACAGCATTGGCTCAGTGCAAACCTTCATTGCTTTCCAATCCTGCAATGCTAAGGACCACACACTAAAAAAAAAACCCCTGTGCTTGTAAGAAAGAAACATTTGTAAAAGAGGCTTCAGACTTGATGGGTCTTTGTAACATTTTAAATAAACCACATACATAGTTTGAGCTTTATTTCATTAGACATGATCTGTGGTTTGCTGTGTCTGTGTAGATGGTTATATGCATTTCATACTGCTACAAGAATTATATGGTTCTTTTGGTCATTCGAGTCAGAAACAAAAATTGTACAAAAGTTATCTGGTTTTCAAGTTTGTTGAAAATTATATGACAAAATTATTAGTATTTTGAAGATAGATTTCAGTACTAGCTATCATGTATCATACCCTAGATGTTGTACACTACCTAATTTCAGAAAAGAAGGTGCAAAAAGAATGAAGTTGTAGATTTTAAAAAGCTGGGCTTAACTATCTTGAACAATTAGAAAAGCAACATAAATCAGAATGACAGGAATTTGCCTTACTTCCTTTAAAATATCTGGAAGAGAAGAAGCTCCTGAGACAGCTGAAACTGCATTTATTCCTAATAATCATCACATAGGATAATCAAATCTTATGGAAAAGAAAACCAGTTTTATAAACCCTACTGATTTACAGGATAATATTTACAAGGTGCTATTAGAGGAATCAACCTGAGAATTGAAGAACAGAAAAGGTAACTGATGGGATGTTATTCAGTGCTTTATCTGAACACTATAGGTAAATTCTCCTCACACGTGGAAAAAGACAATTAAAAAGTAACAAGGGTGGAAAATGACAATTAAAAAGTAACAGTTATGTCTTTGGAGAAAAGACTAATTACTTATCATGCTTCTAGAATTAAGGCTATCACCAGATTGAAATATTTCTGATCCAGTTTGATATCTGAGGGATAGATGGCTCAGGGTCCTATTATTGTTTTATTAGGGAAATAACTTCAGAAGCTAAATTAAATGCAAATGAGATATTTAGTAACTGATGTAAGCAAAACACTCACTCTTAAAACTTCAAAATTTGAAGTCATGGCCTCATTGACCTCAGCAAGATACTCAGATTATTATTTACATGGTCTTTTTTGTTCGATACTGGTACCTAAAGACCAGTCATAAATGATAGTAAGAGTTTGAGAAGGAAACAAGTATGATTTCCACTTCCTTTGCTCCATCAGCATGTTTATCATTCCTACTTTTGTTTGCTATTGGATGGAGGTTTTGCTAGGTAAAAAGAGCTAGAAAATAGTGAGTAAAGAACAACAACCCTGACTCCTTTTAACATCTTCCCATCGAGGAGGATGCACTGGTACAAGTTAGGGGTAGACCTACTGGAAAGCAGCTCCACAGAGAAGGACCTTGGAGTCCTGGTGGACATGAGGCAGCAATGTCCTGTAACTCTCACACTGCCTCCAATATTTTGCACAGATCTTCTGAAGGAGTGAAAAAAAATAATCTGCCAGTTTCTTCATGTGTGCCTCATCAGATTCCTGTTTCCAGTGATGAGAAAGGGGTTAATAACCACCATAAGCTTGTTAGGAGACAGAGGGAAGACAAATATTCTGCTAGCAATGCTGATGGATAAGGCAAGACTCCAGGGTGTGCTCATAACCCAGAAAGTGGTTTTAGGATAAAGAAATCAAAAATGAACATGTCAGGATCTTGGGACCTATGGTTTTGCTGTGGGGCAATATTTTCATGATTATGTTCTCACAGTCAGTCAACAAATTGTATTCTTACACAATGTGTAGTTAACATAATTGAAGATATTTCTTTTGTTACACAATCTGTTGACTATCCTGACTCAACGCCTGTGAGGGAGAGAGTTAATTTTTCACGTTGGCTTCTTCCACCATGAATTACTGCGAGCAGCAAGGAAAGGGACCGTGAGATTTGTGCTTGTGTCTGAACTACCGCAAGCTACAAACACAACCTAAAACTCCTGTCTGTTCTTCATTTACCTGTTCCTAGATAATATTCCTATTCCCTCTCTTTCAAATTGCTGCTGCCTTCAGGAAAATGCCATATGTTGTCTGTGCAACCAGCTTGTCTCGCTGGTCAGCTGGCAAGAACAAACAAATGCTAAACACACGTTGGTGACCTTAGGAGTTTTCGGCAAGCTTCATTACTGCTAGATCTTATTCTCCTGCATCATTAGTCACTTCAGACACCTCAGGTCAAGGCAGTGAATCAGCGTAGCTGGCTCTGAGCTGGAGCATCCTGCTGGCCAGCTGCTGTCGTGTGATTAACCAAAGGCACTGCCAGCACAGCGGCACCAGGCAGTCTACTGGTTTTGCAGACCAAGGGTGGCAGTGGTTGTAGCACTGAAGCAGTCATCCTTCTCTGTCAAGTGGTGTCACTTAAACCACACAAACTCCCAGATGATGAAAACCAGACTGCGGTATTTGAAGGCACGTCGTGTTTGTTACTACTCTTTATCTCCACCTGCTGGAGTTTATTCCAAACATTCCAATTCCAGCCACTCTGGTGAAGTATAAAAGCTATAGACATGGTATGAAAATACCAGTGATAGTTATAATATTGTTTTTACTGGACATAGATATTCGTGGATATGGGCAAAAATAATTTGGGAATGGTAAAATGTGAGCAGATGGATTTTGCTGAACCAATATTTCAGCTTTCCCTTTGAAAGGAGTTTTAATTTCTAACTTTGTGTTCCTCTTACAAAGTAATAGAAAATAATTAGGATTTATAAAATGAAGAAACCAATTCAAATTAATAGAAAATAATTAGGATTTATAAAATGAAGAAACCAATTCATAAGGCAGATTTGCTTTTGCGTTTGAGGAGAATTCCAGTTTCTGCCAGAACAGAATATGATTTAGCACTGTTAATTTTCTCTTTAGATGATAAAAGATAATTCTCATTTATGGATATCTGCAATATTTAAATAGTACACACAATTCAGAATTCTTTTCAATTGTAGATGGTAAGAAAAATTGAAATTTTTGTCTGTATTTAAATAGATCCCAGAACCTGGATAGCTGGATGCACAGGAGTGCCAGTAACAATAAAAATAAAATGAAGAAAGAGTTTAATTCATTAATGGGGTTTCTTATGTATGGAACTTTGTGTGAAGAAAAAGTAAACTGAAAGAATTCATTTTTCACCTTCTCTCACAGAAAGGTATCTGTGGTTTATTTATCTCTTGTAGAAAACTAAGTTCCATTGCTTGGGCTCAGTGCTTTTGAATTTTCCATCTTGCTCCACTCACACATTTTTTAGGACATGGTTTTCTCATTACAGTCGAAGGTATCTCTTAGGAGATGTTACATTCATAAGAGAAAAGACTTGGCATTAGTGGCTGGGATGAAGAGCAGCTTTCAATGCAAGCTTCATAGTTAGGATTAGTTCATTGTTTTTTCATTATTAGATTATCATTAGTTCTTTAATATCAGTGGGTTCAATCCCTCCTGGCTGGGGAGGGCTAAATTTTCTACTTCATGGATCCAGGTGCTAAACACTGGTCTGCTTTGCAGAATCACTGCAGGCAATATGTTGTTGTCCATACTGTGTTTTCAGCTTGACTGGATGCAAGTAGGAGAAGCTCTCTGACTTAACATAGAAGGGCTCTCATGATGTGGTTTTTCCTTGCCAGCTGTTAGTGTATTTAGGGGGAATGTGGATGGAATTATGATTAGGGATGTGTTGTGGTTTAGACCAAAGTTCACATGGTTTCTCACTCACCACCTTCACCACCACCCCACCGAATGGAAAAGTGCAAAAATAAATACAGGAACAGTAATAAAACAATATACACATGAAGAAAGAGCTAACGAATTGAGAAAGGAGACACAGGCGTTTCCAGGTTGTACCTGACCACCCTCAAGCTCCCGTGCCTTGCCTGGCATGCCCCCCACCCTTATATGCTGGGCATGACATCAGTATGGTATGAAATAACACATTGCCTGCTTGGGTTGTCTATCCTGACCCCACTTCTGATAAAAATTAACCCTGTCCTTGGCTAGCCGAGGACAAGCTGTAGATATCAGGTTGAAAACACGATAGCAAGACTAAATGTATGGATTTCTAAAGTCTAGAAGCACTGCAAAACCAGTGTCCTGAATAAGCTCTTTCAGTCATGTAAATACTCCTGTTTATATATGTTCCAAATCCTGTAGGAAGTAATCTGAGTTTGGCTCCAAGACTCTTGTAATGACATTGGGTTTGGTTTGTTTTTTTTTAGCTTGCTTGATAGGAAAGCTATCAGTGTACATGCTGAAATACAAAAAAAAGTTGCCCATGAGTATGTATTTGCTAAGGAGACACAGAGAGCTCAGAATATGGCATCTGATAAAGATCAACATTAATGGAGAGATCAGAAATATAGATATTTAAGGAAAAAAGAAGGCAACTTTTGTGAATTTTTCATCTTGTCAAAAAAAACACAAAAAAACTTTCAGAGAAAGACTTAAAGATTAGCAGCAAGTGGAAGAGACTCTTTAGAGCTGCATTATGGATTCACTCAGAGACTAGGGTTCAGGAGAGCTTATCAAAATTTGTTGTCTCTGGATCTGAATCTGCAGTGAATTAAACTCTTTGGAGAACATATTCAGCTAACACAAGCTATATGTTATCAATCAATCAGTTTTTGCATTATACTATAGCATTCATGTATGAGATATGTATTTTTTCACAGCACATCAGTCATACACTACAGAACATTTCATTTTATTATGATGTATCATTTAAAAAAGAGAATCTGAAATGTGATGCTACAGAAATTCTGTTATCTTAAATGCCTTCACATCAGCACAGTGACTTGAGATCTTCAGACAGAAATGTTTAAATAAGTGCAAATTTTTCCAGTGAAACCACTTCATCCTATAGAAATTACAGTTCCAATTATATAAAAATAGGAAAAAAACCCCCAAAACATTTCCAATGTATAGATGTTTATAATTTCCAATAAGCCCTGATGCTATAACTTTCTTTTCTGGTGCATTATAAGGTATATAAATTGTTTACAAAACTGTAACAACTACTGTAGGAGTTCTAGAAATGTTTTTGGTTTAAACATATAGCCTCTGTAGCTTAGACCTTCCTCTTCTACGGGCTCAAACCCTCAATGCATTAATTTTGAAGTCCATAACTGAAAAATAGGACTAATCCAATCTACTCTTAGTTAAATACAAATCAGAGGATGGATTGAGTTTCCTGAACTTAGGCATCTAGGTTTGTTTAAGTTTTGTCTCATGCCTGACCTTCATCTGACACTCTAGATATGCTATTGTGTCCCTGATGTCTCGTGTCCTGCCTATAAGATCCTATCTAACAGATGATTTAGAGACTCTCAGGTGACTCTTAGGGGCTCATTTTTAGGCAGCTGAAGTCTCTTCTGGGTGCACTGTTAGGCCATCAACCAAAGGATTCGGTTTATTACAGCTACATTTAGGGGATTACTTGTAATCTAAGATCCTGATACAGTCTACAGAGGTCAGTCATTCAGTTCAGTTGCCTAGAAATAGTCACCTGATAACAGCATGAAGTGCTTTAAGATATCTTACCTGGCTCCACATTTTGCTCTAGAAGAACAGGGGGTTTCTCTGAGTCTTATTCATCAATCCTCCGTGCATATCTTGCATTCTCCAGGGCCTCTCCAGTTGCACTGGAAATCTGTTTCAGCAACCTTACCCAGCCCTTAGTCAATTCAGATGATAGAATCTGGAGATCCACCCAGCTGATCAAGTGGTGGTGTCTACTGGGGTTCTGAAGACACACCTGTGTAGGCACTTACCTCCAGCTGTCTTCAGCTGTGAGACAGTCTCACTCCCTCTGTTTCTTTTAGGAGCAATGGGAGACAGCTGATCCACAGAGGAAACTTAGGTGACTTTGTCTTAGCTGGCTAAAATTAGGTTAAACGAATCATAGTCTAGTGAACTGCTTTAGCTGAATTCCTGTTATTTCCTTTCTATCAAGCAATGGAGAAAAGAAGAAAGGTGCACAGGAAAAAGAAGTTGTGTGGGAAAGAGAAAGAAAAAAAAGGAGAAGGGAGGGAGGGAGGAAGGAAGGAAGGAAGGAAGGAAGGAAGGAAGGAAGAAGGGAAGGGAAGGGAAGGGAAGGGAAGGGAAGGGAAGGGAAGGGAAGGGAAGGGAAGGGAGAGGAAAGAGAGGGAAAAGGAAGGAAAGGATGGAGAAGGACAGAGAAGGAAGGAGAAGGATGGAGAAGGAAGGGAAAGTGGAAGAAAGGAAAAGAGAAAGAGCAGACTTCAGACTATGCTAAACATCTCCACACACATAATTACTCATGCACAAATGCATGTAAATACACATCTAAGTGTGTGTACGTATGTTTGTGTAAGTGTTAGAAGTTATTGTAAATATAGGAAAGTATCTACTGTTTTGAAACAGAAATAAACTGTCAGATCATTCAGGATGTGAGGAAGCATTGAGCCTGTGTTAGTGTCCTGGAGCTATTTACTTTATCTTAAGGTCTGTGTTGAGTAAAATTCTTCTACTTCCATAAAGAACTAAAGACCACTTATCTAGCTGAGATCTACAACATTTGTGTATTTCACAGAATCACAGAATGGTGCGGGTGTGAATGGACCTCTGGAGATCATTGAGTCCAACTCCCCTGCCAGAGCAGGGTCACCTAGAGCAGGTCACACAGGAACAGATCCAGGTGGGGCTGGAAAGTCTCCAGAGCAGGAGACTCCACAACCTCTCTGGGCAGCCTGGTC
>JANHFX010008743.1:0-10264 GCA_027560015.1 Chloroceryle amazona
ATAAACAAAGAAACAACACCGAAGCAACTCAGAGGTGCTCCTGTTTGTCTCTGGATTTGAAGAATCTGGATGGGACACACTGCATGTTGTAATCACAATGTGAAAGTTAGAAATATTTCTGGAGAAAGACTAGAGGAGAACGTGGTTTATACTTGCCAAAGTACAATGGTGTGTTGTGCTGAAACTTACATTCAAGAAGGTTTTGTAAATCAAGAAAGATCACAGACCTAACACCATCTATTCTGCCATGTGAAGGAATTTGCTTTCAAGCAATCTGCATTATCCTCATCACTGTGTAAAATATTTTGTGACAGTTGCTATATTCTCTGAATATGTTAAATTTGTTTAATGGTGGAATTATATGCTAGACTCCTTTGTAATTATTAGCAGGTAAAAATAATATTTATTATACCTTCACCTAAAGCTAGAGTTTTGATTCTCTTTATGCCTTTTACGAATACATGAGTACAGCCTGTGTAAGAGCAGAGAGCACAGATGTAGTGCAGAAAGAAACGGAATACACTTAAGATAGGTATAAATCTACCTGTATTTTCCTGTGTTCCTATTACTTTCTCCATTTTAAATATACATTATTCCTTTGCCAAAAGAACATTCTAGTGGCAGTCTGCAATCCTCTCTCACTGAAACAGAAACCTTGTAAGAAATCTTTGTTGTTGAAATTCATTTTCTGGTTGGCTTACGATAATATAAATTTTTCTGACCTCTAGTATGAGCATTGTAAATTCTCTGAAATAGATTCTGCCACTGAAAAGTTGCTAAGCAACTAATCCTGTCTGATCTATTGTAGTTCAAATAAGTGAAACAGACAGATAAAAGACAGTTTATAAACCTAATGGGTTGTAAAAAACAAACAAACATAAACCCATAAACAAATATATAATGTTGGTGGTTTTTTTTACATCAAAATAAAAAATTCTGCCAAAAAAAAAAAAGCCACAAGTATTTAGAGGGATTTTAAGCAAAAGCAAAGAGGGTCAGTATTGCCACTTAACAGGTCCAGACTACTCTTTGGTGATCTTAATGGTACTTAAATGTACTTTTTTTCTTGGTATTTTCCCTTGCATGGTGTAATATATGACATTTAGTTAGTAAAAATAAGCTGTTACTCATCTTTCAAAAGAGCTGTCATGATATTTTAATGTTTATTTTTTAAATTTAGCTCTGGAATAGAGGGACAGTTGCTCTGTATTTCCACACATTGCTACCTACCATACCTCAAATTGTTCTGTTGCTGCAGTCTGGTCTTCAGAGAGGGGCAGTTAAAACCTGAAGAAGGAGGAGCTAGAGACTCTTGCTGAGACACAGAGGAGATGCAACTGGCCTGGGGTGTCCCTCCAGACACTCATCATCTTTACAGCCAAATAACTTTTTCTTTCTGAGACAAACTATGCATGGCTTTTTTTCCACACGGATGACTTTCAGGGTTGTTTTTTCCATCTTGTTTTGTCTCGAATAGGTTCATATTCTTGGAATGAATGACTTTTGTCTTTTCTAGGCCAGGGCCCTAATAGCTTCAGCTGCTGCCATGGGTTTGCTCCTCTGATCACCTGTGACTAGGATTTTGGGGCTCAAGTTCCTGTGATTTATAGTAAGCACTGTAAGGCTGTCCTTATCACAATAACCCCTTGGAAAACCAGAGGTATATGTGATATGTCACAGCCTTCTAGCCAACCTGTTGGTCTTCTGCTGATGAACTGTCTGGACCATGGGGTCATCAAGAATTCCTGCCTGGCAGAAACAGTATTCATACTAACTCTGATACTACATATTGTTACTAGTTTCTGCGCTGATTTATGAGCAGTGTCACAGCTCTTTCCTGACAGCATGTAAGGCTGAGAGGTGTCTTTGAGGTGAAATGCTGGTAATTAGAAAACAGAAATCTTCTCAGTTACACTGTCTGATTGCATATTTATATGCTGCAAATGCTATACTGGATATCTTTAAAGTCATTACTAGGGCAGAAAAAAACTTTAAAATGGAAATGGTAATTATATGAAAAGTCAATGAGATGGAAAAAAAGCAGCAGCCTCTTTTCACCATTCCTGATAAGAGGATAGTTTTTTTAGGGCTCTACCAAAAGTTCCTTTCAAGGCCCGACCCAAAACTAGCACTTTTCCACTGACTTGTTTGTGTGGAACCTCTGCTTTATTTTATTTTATTCAGAATTACATAGGCACCTCAAATCACATTATTTCTCATTATTTTTCACTTGAGGAACAACTTCTAGTCCAGCCTTGTTAAGCTGTTAACAGAGAAATCAGTCATTCCTCAGAAATAAAGGAATGGAAATGAGTTATTTCTATTTTCTCTTGGTGTTTCTGAAAGCTTCCCCTTAAGCACTTACTAGAATGAAAGCTTTTCATCTAATGTTTTAATTCTGTACACCTTTTCCCTGGGACTAAGAAAATAAAATAACAGTTACACTTAATGAAAGGGAAAAAGGACTAACTGGAGAGGAAACACTCCAGGAGCAGGCAACTCTCCCAACTTATTGAATACAGTCAGCATAATGACCTTTTTAATGACCGTCATTTCACGTGAATTCCATTTCATGGGAATTCCAGATGCTCATCTGGGAAGCAGATTGTTTCTACAAATAGGGAGTAGAAATAGGGATTTGAAAAGCTAGCTCTTCCACTGGTATTTTTGCAGACAGGTTTTGTCTTGGCATGCCAGGTTTTGTCCCACTCATCATTTTAAGGAGTTCCTGGGAGTGAAGACCTTGACTGAGACTCAGACTTTTTATGAAATTCTGATGTTTTGCAGATGTTCTGCAGTATCATAAAGAAAATTTTAATCTGTCTGTTATTCCCACTACTAAATATGTATCACACTCTGAGCTCCCCTCCACTGATGACCTCTCTGGGCTATTCAATTTGCCATTACCTTGGGAAAGGACATGCTACTTTTCATTTTCCCAGAAAAAAATCCTCACCATGTCTGACACCTCCAGATTCAGTCTCACATAATGCTCAAGGACCAGAGAGACGAAACAGTTCCTGCCAGGAAAGCGTCTGTGTGTGACTCTGTAGGGAGCAGAAACACATGGTAGGGTTGGTATGGGAGATTCCTACAGCCTCCTCATACTATGCCTGCAAATCCATGTCACCCCACTCCTTACT
This sequence comes from Chloroceryle amazona, assembly GCA_027560015.1. Lineage (NCBI taxonomy): Eukaryota > Metazoa > Chordata > Aves > Coraciiformes > Cerylidae > Chloroceryle > Chloroceryle amazona. Next base: position 3,144 of record JANHFX010008743.1, read on the forward strand.
AATAGTGCTTATGCTGATTGTTCTTCCTTCATGGGAGAGTTCATAGTCTATTTGAAAAGTGATCTGTGGAAACCAAATGATCTGCAGATGTATGGTGATATCCCTTTGTGTTTTTCTTCCCTTGCCTTGCTCTTGCTCCTCTCAGTTGATGATATCCAATACATACATGTTAATTATTTTCTTGGTAACTTTTGAGACTCATTTATTTTCAACTGGTAGAAGGTGCAGAGTCTTCCCCTGCACTAAACAAACACATTGTGCTTTCTGCCAAATTTCACATTAATAAGCTTCCTCTTTTAACAAATTACTTGCCTTGTGAGTTTGTATTTCCTGAGGCCTTGCACAGCAAAGGACAAACCGGCAAGATATGTGTGAGGGACATTTAGCAAGACAAGCAAATTTTTGCAGAGACCAGATTCATGATCCTGTGGCAAAGTGAAGATAGGACTGGCAAACTTTTGTACTGCTAGTCCAGCGCTACTGAGTAGCTATGGTTCTTGACTAAGAGGCTGGCACTGCATTTCTCAGCATGGGGTAACAACTGCCCTCAACACTCACATTTTGCTTGGAAAGCTGAATATTGGAAATAACTCATGTACTGGCGAAAAAGCATCTTCTTTGCTTTGTTGCATGCACTATATGCTGTCTGTTTCCGTGTGATATATTTTTGGCTTACAAAGATGAATTCAGTCTTCAGGAAAAGTGCATTTTGAATTACTATCGGGTCAGGGTAAAACTTCTGTTAGGAAATGGGAATTGTCTTTCAAAACAAATAGTTTGAGCAATCTTGTTTTGTCGGTAGAGAATACTTTCACACACCCAAATGTATTTTTTTTTTTTTGTGCAAAAACCTGCTTCCTATTAAAAGGACGTCTGCAATAGGTGTTGTTATACAGTGGAACAGCAGAATACTTCAGTTAAGACTGCTGCTACATTTTAAGAATCGTATCCTATGTAAACCAGTTATTTCTTACCTGCAATTTCCCTCCCATGACCTGTGTCTGTGTCTGCCCAGAGCCCTTGCAATGCTCTGCTGTGGGGAAGTAGTGGAGATTGTTTTATAACTATTACAATCTGTCGGCCCACATGGGAAAGAGTAAAAGGAGTTGTAACCCCCAGAAAGTATCACACTGGAAGATAATCAGGATCTTCTTAAATGCTATCACCTGCATATGGGGAATGGACATTTTCTAAGTGATGCTGGCATCCAGACCTTGAATTCTTATGAAGGTGAAAGAAATCCTTTTATCCATCCATCCACCCATCTACCATAGTACAGCTGGGTATCAGGACTGTGCCTGTCTGTGAACACAATATTCCTGAGTTGTTAATTCAGGGGTGATCCAGGAGCTCCCCAGGTAGTTGTCCTCAGAAGGGAGATGATGGAGCCCCTTGGAACCAGGTGACAGCCTCAACTCCTGGCCATGTTCACATTTAGGTGTTTAATGATACGATGTAGAATACCTGCCAGAGGTAGCTTTGGTCTTATGCTTAAAAGTACGACTCAATATCCTGGTTGGACAATCTGACCTTTCCTTTCATAGACTACCTGAGGTAGTCCTGGCTGTAGAACAGGTCAAATAGTGCGTAGTTAAAACACTTGTAAATAGGCATGAAGCTATTCATGAAGATGGGGTCATACAGTGTACTTTCATACACTGGTAAGATATTTAAGACATTTCGTATCTGTTTAATACAATACATAGTGATGAATTATGCATGTGCTTGAGTAGTCACTTAGGACTATAGCCAGATGGGCTATAAGGACTAAGAAGGGCAGAGGTATGAGGAGTGTCACTGCATCCAGCTCAAGCTTCTAATGCAGGGACTCTTGCAGCAGAGTCACCACCCAGATATGATTTGTTTGGAAGATATGATTCCCAACGTGAACATCACCCTGTGCCAAAATCCCAACAACTTTGTTTTCCTTTTCAACAGACTGTTTTTGTGTAACAGCTTTAGGTTTGAGTCTTCCACTTCTAACCTCAATCTACTACAGATCTTTTCAGACTTTGTGGCTTTCCCAACACAACAAGGTATAAAAAGCTAATGTAGTTAATGAAAAAAATGTCAAGGCTCCCATTCTAGAGGACTGGCTTTCCCCCACTCCTCCCTGGTTTATTTACTTTGTAAGTAAGATCTTTCTGTAGATTTTGTGCTAGTGAAGACAAGGTAAATGCTTTTCCAGTTATGGCAATTTTATAAGAAATAAAGGAGAGAAAAAGAGTCAGGTTAAATTCTGCAACCCTCCTCCAAGAAAAAGAGCCACTATTCTTACAAAGACCCATTCTGTTCATAAAAACAACCAGAAAACAAACAACCCCCCCATCCCCTGTCACTCCAAACGAGCGCCACTCACAGCTGAGATGGGCACCAGATACTTTCAGCTGAGAGTGCAAGCACTGGTGGTGCAGCTGGCTGAAGGATAGTCTGTGCAGAGTATGGTTGTACAGCAACGGTAGGTAGTGTCTGACCAACACACTGGTGTCAGGTCTCTCAGTAGTGACCCTTAATGTTTCTATAGAACCTACTCTCATCCTGCCTGCAGGCTGGGGCTGACCTGAGCTAAAGTGAAATGTCAACAGCCTTGCCTTGTATGCAGCATCCTCATGAGTGCATTTCACTTCTTCATACTGAAAATGTTGCTTGACGCTTCCCAAAGAGGTGGAAGAGAAAGGATGGGCATTTAAAAATAGGGCTGAATGTCTTTCATCATCTGCTAATATGTCAGAACCTAAACTGTATCTCAGAAACAGACCAGTTTAGCTTTTTAGGGTAGTCAGATGCTTGCCAGTTTTCTAGCTTGCCCTGTGCATGAGACACAGTGGTTCCAAGAGCGTCCTGATACAGGCAGAAGTCTCCATTTATTCACAAAAAAAATCGCACACAAACAGCTCAACAAAGCAGCAGGAACATTTACAAGGTTTTCTTAGTAAATCCTTCCTCTTGAGCTGGGGTGAGGTGATTTAATGTTTCGTCACCCTGGTGTTATTATGAAGTGTTTTCAGATTATCTGTGATGCATCTGAAGAGCTTCATGAACATTTCCCGAGAATAAAGTAGTTTTATGTTCAATCAGTGACAAACAGCAGCCTTTTTTTGAATAGTGGTTTCTGTTGATGTAAAAAAATTTATTCACTCCACCCTTGGTGATAAAAGAACATGATTAGGGTGTTCCAAAGCCAACACTTAAACAGTACAGAGTGTCAGAATTATGTCTACAACTCATTTCAACTGCCCCTTTGTATCCTCTGATACTGGAATTATGTGCTCACTTGCTTTTTTCCAAAGTGGCCCATGCCCACTTGGTGCTTGATTACATGAGCAGTTATTTGACATTTATTTTATCTTCTTTATCATACATACTTCAAACCCTGTTGTGAAGATAGAATAATTAATTTCTTCACAGGCTTTTTAAAGATGTTTGTCACTGTTCTATCTGAGTGGATTAAACACAAGACTTCATATATTTCTGTGAATTTAAAGGAGTATTTATACCTATTTCTCTGATGAAAGGATGATTTTAAGAACAACTAGAAAAATATGTCTTTTAAAATGTTTGGTGATACAAAATGGTTCACTGTCATGTCATATGAAGGTGTCAAAGACCAGTTCTCATTGCCTTCAGCTGCAGCTCTGAGGGCTCAGCTCTTCTACATTTCCCCTTGCTCAGTAGCACTTCAAAAAAATGTATCATACACTTGATGACCTGTAAAATATTGAAGCAACTTGTATCCTGTTACACTGGAACTCTGAAGTAGATACCAGAGATGGAAAACAACTCTTCAGGGCAGCATTTAGCAATATAAATGAAGAAACCACACTGGTACACTTTCAGTAATCCATCTTGTTACACAACCCTTGTCTATCAGCTAAACAGCTCTGCACACTGAGGGACCCAACTAAATCTTTGTAGTTAACCTTATTCTGATTCTGACTTTCATACACCTTGTTCTTCAATCTTGCTACCTTCCCTGGACTTCTCTGTTTCTCTCCTTCTTCCCCATTCCCAACCACTGTCCAAATTATGTCCTGAAAGAAAAAAAAAAAAGAATGATTTGACTACGACCAATTCCTTAAGAAAAGTGGACTCCTCTTACATCAGGTTGTTAACAACAAATCATTCTGGATAGGACCCACTCATAAATGATACCAGTGTTGTTTCTGAATCACATCATATTTTATTGTTACGGTAAACATATGAACATATGTTGAGTTATATTAGTTTATATAGACTTCATCTTTCTTCAGCTGAACACAAGGTGTAAGTGTTAGTCTTCCTGGAATGATTTAATTTCTCAAGACCACATGTTGAATGTTTGTTGTGAGGTAATTACATTTTTATGATGAGACCTGTTTACTTCCACTACTTTTATCCTTTTGTTTTGAGAACCATAATTGGACCATCTAAGCATACTGTTGCCTGGGATTTTTATCTTAAAAATGGTAATAAATCCATTAGGCAAACTAGTGCCACAGACAACTCCTTTGTGTTGAAACATTAACACATGTATAAACATCAGCTGGCCATTGTGATCATGTTCTGCAGCACTTTTATGTCTTGAAAAACAATAAAATTGCTCTATTCATAGGAAGCATAAAACCTGTTTTATTATATTTCCAATCATGTTTCTATCATGGAAGAGGAAACTGGAAGCTGTTTGAGATATCTTGGCTGAGTGGCACTGGCATTGCCACTCTTACATGCTGAATTTGAGTTAAAGTTATGTCACTTATAAGCAATACATTTCATCCCAATAAATGTTTTGGTTAATAGCATCAGGAATGGTTCCTCAAGGACCAGCTCCAGATAGGATTGTATGTTTTGAGGGATCATGCTTCACCATGACAGGGGAAATCTGTCTCTTTACTGCTGGCTGATCCACCATTGTAAGTCATAGAATCATATCAACTGGAAAAGACCCTAAAGGTCATTGAGTCCAACTGTTAACTCAGCACTGCCAAGTTCACCAGTAAACCTCAAGTACCCCACCTACACATCTTTTATCTCCACAGATGGTGACTCAACCACCTCCCTGGGCAGCCTATTCTAATGCTTGATAACGCTTTCAGTGAAGAAATTTTTCCTAATATCCAACCTAAACCACATGCCTTGATTCTTCTGCGCTTTATCTTAGTGTCTGTTTCTGGCCTGTGTTGAAAACATGACACAGAACTAGGTGGACCTTTAGCTTGGGCTAGGAAGGCAATTCTTTCATCTTAGATTTATAGCTTTATACTATTTAATACCTAGGCAAACAATCCATGCTTCTCTCTTAACTTCATCTGGTGCAAATAGGTGTGTTGTTTAAATATGAAGTCTTCTTTTTACTCAGAGACCACTAGTTGATAGCTAAATCTGGTAACAGCTCCCCTTTATATGATTTATTCTGCTGCTAACTATGTGATATGGTTATTTATCTCACAGCGAACACAAGCAGTTAAGCAGTATTTCTTTTTCTCGACAAAAGAATTAATGCATGTGTCTATTTACATTTTATAATGTATTTCCACGAGACTTCTCCCATGCAGGAAGAAATTGCTTGTTATGGCTGATAGATTAGATGTGTTCTTCGGTTAGTTATTAAAGTTCCTACTACTTATTCTGCTTCATCTGCACTATTTTCAGCATCTAACACCTGACAAAAACTTATGTTGTTCCTGAATTTCTCATTAAATACATTCTTTGAAAAGACCAGCAGAAGATGTATGTACATTTGGTTAGAAACATTGCCATGTAAAAATAGCAAAAATTGTCTGGACAGAGTAGTAATCCCTTAGGAAGTCAATACTAGCAATAATATTAGCAATACTAATATTAATAATAGTAGTGAAAGGTAGTGACGCTAGTGATAACAATAGAAACGGCTGGTATGACAGGCATTGTTTTTCCTAGGACAGCAGACAGACATAGCAGTTTTGGGTTTAGTTTTTTCTCTGTTAGGTGATACATGGGATCTTCAGTTCAGGGATGGATTGCGGCCAACAAGGGCTTTGTGATTGATTTAGGTGGAGGCAGACATTCCCTCTTGATCTTTTTAGGTAAAATCTTCCAATGCACTTAGGTGCTGTACAAGGCTGCGATCTTATTTCAAAGCTGGGATAGGAGGTCAGGTCCCCTTCATAGCTTAAAAAGGTGTCAGTTCCTAGGTTATTTCTGCTTATTGGTTTAGATTATGGATTATTTAGGGTAAAAATAATGTAATAATTATTAATTCAGAAGGATGTGTCAGTTATTTGTTCATGAGATACATGTGAATGCACGTTTTTCTTCCAGTACTTACCAGAATATTCATTTGTAGTTTGCATCTATCTGTGAAACTGCTGTGATGAGAGCTAAAAGAGTTTAGCTCTGTGTTCTCAGAAGCATTCAAAGCCACTGCTTCCCTACAGCTTCAAAACACTGGAAATCAACATGGTAGCAACTAATGTGTTGAGGAGTTGCACAGTTTCTAGCATCTTCACTGTGTTTTTTTTCACAGGGCCCCAGACATTAAGACAGTTGGATATAATTTCATCCTTGCCTTGCTTCAGCATAAGTTAATTAGGAAGCTCATTATTTATTTGGCGTAAATTTAGCATAACAAATCAATTTAACAGAGAACAAGAGACAAAGTAATTTAAAACCAAAGTCAGAATCAAGACGAAATGGCAAGAATGAATATTTTAATTTCTAATAATGCACTAATTTCCTAATCGCTCGGTGGGCCTCAGTGGCATCTGTGATGCAGATGGGTCAGCACAAACCTCCCAGGGAAGGGCATGGCATGGCTTGCTGATTAGTGCTGTGTGTTTCCCAGGTGGTACCATCTTCTGTCCAGTCTCTCCCATGCAATCCTGCTACACAGGGTCCACTACTGCAAGCCACATGAAATATGACAGAATTATATCAAACAGCTAAAGAATGTAATTCATGAAAAATTGTGGATGATTTTCCCAAGATCATGAACATTTTAGGTTAAACTTAGAGATTGTTATGAGATTCTATTTTTTTTTTTGGGTAGTTTTTAATTTTTTTTAACAAATTTGTATTACTTTATATAAATTAAAAAAGAAAAGATCAAGATTAGTGTAGAATAAAATGCTATACTAAATATCTTTAAAGGCAACACAGTTACATTA
>JANHFX010008743.1:13035-27114 GCA_027560015.1 Chloroceryle amazona
TAGTGAGGTGGATTGGGAACTGGTTGAAGGAAAGAAGCCAGAGAGCTGTGGTCAGTGGGATGGAGTCTAGCTGGAGGTCTGTAACTAGTGGGGTTCCACAGGGGTCGGTGATGGGACCAGTTCTGTTCAACGTATTCATCAATGACCTGGATGAGGGCACAGAGTGCACTGTCAGCAAGTTGGCTGACGATACCAAGCTGGGCAGAGAGGCTGACACACCAGCAGGCTGTGCTGCCATCCAGTGAGATCTGGACAGGCTGGAGGGTTGGTCAGGAAGAAATTCAATGAAATTCAACAAGGGTAAGTGCTGAGTCTTGCACCTGGGAAAGAAAAATCCCAAGTATCAGTATAGGTTGGAGACCAACCTGTTGGAAGGCAGAGAAGGGGAAAAGGACCTGGGGATCCTGGTTGATGGGAAGCTGACCATGAGCCAGCAATGTGCTCTTGTGGCCAAGAGGGCCAATTCCATTCTGGGGTGTATCAGAAGGGGGGTGGCTAGGAGCTCTAGAGAGGTTCTCCTGCCCCTCTACTCTGCCCCTGTGAGTCTGCATTTGGATCATTGTGTCCAGTTCTGGGCCCCACAGTTCAAGAGGAACATAGAACTGCTTGAGAGAGTCCAGCGCAAGGCCACACAAATCATTAAGGGAATGGAACATCTCTCTTATGAGGAAAGACTGAGGGAGCTGGGGCTCTTCAGCTTGGAGAAAAGAAGATGGAGGGATGACCTTATCAATGTTTACATAATGGGTGAGTCCCTGGAGCTTGGAGCCAGGCTCTTCTCAGTGATGCCTGATGACAGGACAAGGGGTAATGGGTGGAAGCTGAGGCATAGGAAGTTCCATGTAAACATGAGGAGGAATTTTTTCACTCTGAGGGTGGCAGAAGCACTGGAACAGGCTGCCCAGGGGGGTTGTGGAGTATCCCTTTTTAAAACCTGTCTGGATGTGTTCCTGTGAGATCTGGTGTACGTGATCCTGCTCTGGCAGGGGAGTCAGACTGGATGATCTTTCGAGGTCCCTTCTGGCCCCTGACCTTCTGTGATTCTGTGAAAAGAAAAAAAAGAAAATTAAAAAAAAGAAGGAAAATGAAAAGAAAAGAGAAAAGAAAGGAGAAAATAAAGGACAAAAGGAAAGAAAAAAGAAAAAAAAGAAAAGATTTCACATTTCCAAAATGTGGAAACTGACAAGCACAGCAATGAGTGATAGCCACAGACAGCATTGCAGGGAAACCATATGGCAAGTCTGTGACATAAAGTTTCCTCTGTATTACTTGTTTCCTAGGATGCCTTGCTCATGTGGCTCCTCAGCCCAAGGATATATTTTTCCAGACTTTTTTTTAATGTAAATTATTTTGAGAGGCTCAGGGCCCATGTGTTGACAGCAGGAGTAGGTCTGGGCACACACCCAGGTCACACCTGTGAGCATACAATCAGCTTTCTTGGTTGACAATAATTTTTTTGTTGTGAGATTGCATTCAATCTTACCTATAAACTTAGAGGTTTCTTTCTGAGATATATTTAGGTGCAGTGACTTGCTAGTCAAGATCTCAGTGCATCTACATGCATAAAATTTGTCTGGAGAGGTCCAAGTTATTTCCATTATAAATGAGAGAAAGAAGGTGGTGTTTCTTCAGGATTCATTCACCAAAAATATACATGCATTTGAAGAAGCAAATAAACTCTTTATGTATGAAGACACTTTTTAGTAATTTAAATCAGGAACAAACATTATTGATCTAGATAATGTAAGGCTAAACATAAATATAAACATCCAAAGATAGTTTTAATTTTTCTGCCAGTTGGATTTTGTGGCAAAATAGCTAGTTTTTTTTCTGGGAAGAAGTTTCCTAAAAAACCCCTTTAATAATAGCTAAGCTTTTAAGCATTAGTAAAGTTTAAGAGACTCAGGGTCCCATTTAAGATAAGTTTTTATGTATAAGTTTGTCTGAACTGCCAAATCGGCATCTTATTTAAGCTGTATAGGAGTTTGAGTTGCAAAATCAGCACCTAGATAAGGTTATACAAGAACCGAGGCTGAAATAACGAGAACAGACACAGTTCCATATACTCCTTGGGGCAGAGAAACACACTGATCAAACTACTAAATTTTTCAGCTCCCTTCTGGTAAAAATTCCTGGCAAACCATGACATCAGATTTCTGTGCAGATGTTCATTGGGTAAACAAACAGAGAGCTGCACTCCCAATCCAGTCTTTAGCAAACTGGCTGGAATTGTAGCCCTCCTGCAATATAAGACTATCACTCTTAATTACACAGATGTCTTGATATTCTGTCCTTTTCTAAATGCGCCAGTTAGTATCTGTGCTGACAAATGAGGCAGTGGATCCACCATTGAAAAGCTACCAGCAATTAAGACATTTATTGTCAGAAGTGTTTTGAATATCACAGTGTTAATAATATTGAGTTGGGACAACTATCCAAGAACAAAATGACATTTTAATTTTGCATTCAGTGAGAGTTTTAAGTGCTTAAGAAAACAATGACATCCTTCCAGAAAGATTTGTTCTTCCTTTGGTTCCCCAAGGAAGAGAGGAGGCTATGCAGTACTCCTGTACAAATTGCAGTTCTTGGCAGGTATGAAATGCATGTCCACTGCGTCTGCCCACTGCATGCAGGCATAAAGAAAGACACAGTCTTGCTCTTCACAAATAGTTTCCTCATTTTTGTTATTTTCTTCAAAGACAATAAATGTGTCCAAAGTGATCTTGTGTCTAGCTATCGTCACTTCCAGCTGTGATATCTTAAGTTTTCCTCCACTGTTTTAAAATTCTCTCATAACCTAGACACAATTCGAGAAACTTTTGAAAGTGCTGAGTATTGGCATGCTCCTTCTGGAATCAGTGATACATGACTGATTGTCTCACCAGGAACTACTACTGCCTGTGGGCAGGAAGGCACATTGGTCCTTGCATTGTTTTTATCAGGACACCATACTTTACCAAATTCATGATCCAAACTGAAGTTTGTCTTCTTTGTGGTAAGGTAATACAAGATAATATAAAGGGAGATATATAAGGTATTATATAAGGACATATATGTAAGGTAATATATAGGCAACGATATAAGTCAATATAACCACTAATAAAGAAAGCTCTCTCATTTAATGAATTTTTTTTCAGTATAGTTTTTATTTTCATGGTGAAACAACAGACCAATATAAAGGTTTCCCGAAGGGTTGCACATTTTCATCTGCACTGTATAGACAGAGATACAAACCTCAGCAATGGCAGCAGAGACTATTTGGAATTCTGCAATGAAATCTCGCAATTTTACATTGAAAAGTTCTCTAAACTTGCAGTCGCCTCACCAAAATTTGGGAAGACAAACACCACAACTCCAAATGTCCCCCCAGTTTATATACTGAGTATGACATTATGTGGTATAGAATATCCCTTTAGCTAGTTTGAATCAGCTGTCCTGGCCAAGCCAAACTTTCACTTAGACTAGTTATTTCTCTTGAGAAAGTCTGTGCACCATAAAGCAGATTTTTTGAGTTAGGAGAGTGAATAAATGAACTAAGCTTTTGAGTGTCAGCTGCAGCTGTGATTGGCACTTTTTATGTCAGGAAACTGTTGAGTTCAAATGCAATGACCTGTGGTGGTACAGAACCCCCTGCCCTGGGTCACACCATTGTGACATCACCCATCACAGAGTATCACTAAATAATAAAAAAAATATTTCCTTTGCTTTTTACTATCCTAAACTCCACAGGTCACATCAGAATACTTCACATTTTCTACAAGCAAATCATATCTGTTTCAGCTGCCACTGGTCTCAAAACAGACCTCCCCCTGCCACCTCTCCTCCCCTGACTCAGCTGCTGCATTTTTTTCCTGGTTACTATACTCTTGTATATATACTCTTACTATGGGTAAATTCTGAAACAAAGCAGACTTTGAGAGAGTCCACCAAGTTTTCATAGCTCTTCTTTATGTTTCTCTGTGTTACATTCAAATTTATTTGTTTAAATTTCACTTCTGACCCAACTGCTGATTTGCTATGTAGTAAATCCTAGGCTGGTATACCAGCTGAAATTGTTCCCCATCCAATGGTCTCTGGGTTCAGGCGACCTAACTTTCATTTCCCTCTTGGCCTTCTGAAATTACTTTCACTTTTTATTTCACTCTTTTTAATTCTTTCCCTCATGGGTTTTTGTGAGCTTTTATACATGTCTATAGAGGTGCAAGCTGGGTCAAACTGTGCAAGCCCTAGCAGCAGAAGGACTAGAAATAGTGCTAAACAAAGAATTCTGCTGTATATACAGCAAATGTGGATGTGTGGAAATGGACCTCAGAACTGGTAGTTCCAAAATTAATAAAACCTCCTGAGCACCGGTGAAATGAGAAACTGTAATGACATGGGTACTGAAATCACATGAAAACAGCTGTTTTTCTATTCTGTGAGTTATTGTGACACTGCATTACAAATACTTTTTGTTCAAAGTCAGAGAGATCACACTTGCCTATGAAACGCAGCAAGTCGTTTGTTGACATGTGGCCAATGGAGGAGCCTTGGAATAGTGCCTTTGTCTGTGATCATGCTTTTCACCTGAGAAACACATAGAACTGCTGGAGTGAATTGTTTAGAACCAATTTTTAAGAAAGAGGCAATCTTTAGAGTCCCGGATGTGTTAAATACTTTGTGTACATGTAGCAAGAACTGATAACAGGTTCCAAAACTGTAATAATCTAAGCACAGGAGGGCACTGAAATGACCTTTCTTTTTAATAACAGAGTTGCAATAACATACAATAGAGTTGTATCTTTCCTAAGTACTTGCTCTAGGGATAAACTCTCTTACCTTGCATTCAGGAACATTATCAACACACAAACCACTGCAAAAACAGTGTTTCATCTGTGAAGAAGACCAGGGAAGAGAAACAAAGCGCTGTTACCCTTGTCTGATTTGGAAGAGAAAGACTTTCTCCTCCCGAAAAAGTAATTATGAACACATAAACATAATATGGCACTATATTTCCTCATTTTAATATAATGAATGCTCAACAATATTAGTTGAGAGAAAAAACCCCAAAGCCTAGACCTCTCACCTACCAATAGTCAAGCTGGCTTGAGAACTAGTGAGAGTGTATTTGTAACCCCTCTGCTAATGGCTGGGGATTTATTTGCAAGAATAATGTCTAGGAATATTATTTGTAAATTAACTTAGAAAAACATTTGGGTTTTATTTCTGTTGTTTTCATACACTGAAGATAGCAAAGTCATGGATATCAGAAATTCTCAGTGTGCATACTAGCAAATAATGAGACCTTCCTGTGCGGTAAAAGAATATAATGACGCTGCAGTATCACAGGAAAAGAAGTGCTGAGTTCAAAACACTACTTCAGGATTACAGTGATTTATTGACATGTTAATGGGACATAATTAACCAGCAACTCAGTGAACTATACATGCAGGATCAATGTCAGAAATACAACAGATAAACTACAATAACAAACACTTAACAAAACATTAGGAAACCCCTACAAACTTCTACAGTAAATTCCAAGAAGTCCTAATCCCATCCGTGCACACACTTGCATATACACAGAGTTTCATAAACACACAGATATATACATGCAACTTCCCCACACAGGCTCTGGGAGTCACAGACCTCTCCTCCTGTCATTTGGGTCCTGTGAGGTGCTCACCAATTTTGGGCTGTGGGACCACCCCTATGCTGGATGTATGCAAGTTTGCTCCACAACATCACTGTAGACCTCTAGGAGTAATTTTTAAAAGGATAGACTCCAGGTATGTAGGATTAAAATAAAAAGGTGCTCCCATTCCCTTTGGATGCAATACTGAGCATGTGAGAGTGTTTAAAAATTGGACTGTCACAAGTCCTCTTTTACTTGTTGATGGCTCCATTCTTTCTTTCTGCACTGTATATTGTAACTGGAGGCAGATCAGATTAGATCCTGGAAGCTGTGAAGTTTAGTACCACTATCAGTGAGGCAAGTGAAGGTGGGAGGTGTCCCCTTTCTTTTTCAAAGACATGTCTGCCACTACAAATCTGAATTCAATGCTCCTTTCAGGTTTTGCAAACCACAAATCCATGCTCTATGCTTTACTGAGCTTTGCAAGAATGAAAAATAAAAAGAAACAAAGACAAACAAAAACCAAATCTGGCTTTCACAATTTTCCTCACTGCTTTTTCATTGCAGGAGTGGAATTACTCTGTCAATGTATAACTGGAGTGTAATCTTCCTAATTTCTCCTCATTATTTAGGAAAGCAGAACAGCAGTGTGATTGGAGTAATGAATGAGACTGTAACCTACCCGAGTTAATAATGATTTCTCCTCATTTTCTTTCTCCCCATTCTGCTCTTTCCATGGTGTTCAGTCCTTTACCTATTTCACTTCTCCACTTGCTTTGATTAGCAGATAAGAAAATCCTAAGTGTTAACCGGCTGTCAGGCTAGCAACTTTAAGTGGATGCTTGAGGCTGTCTTTTAGGATACTGTGCAAGTATCATGTATCATATTTTTTAGTCAGTCTTTTACATTGTTAATGTGACCTGAATCTTGATTTGTGCAGTACACCTCTAGCCCACTACTTGTTTCAATTATAAGGAAAGATTTCTTGGTATAGTGTAAAATTTCATTGTACAATATCACAGAATCACAGAATGGTAGGGGTTGGAAGAGACGTGAAAGGATTATCTAGTCAAAACCCTGCTTCCAGCACAGGATCACCTAGAGTAGATCACACAGGAACAAGTCCATGTGGCTTTTCAGTCTCCAGAGATGGAGATTCCACCACCTCTCTGGTCAGCCTGTTCCAGTGTTCTGTTACCCTCACGGTGAAGAAGTATTTCCTCATGCTGAGGTTGAACTTCCTGTTTCCAGTTTATGGCCATTGCCCCAAGTCCTGTCACTGGCACCACTGAGAAGAGCCTGGCCCCATCTTCCTGACACCCACCCATTAGATAATTATAAGCATTAATAAGATTCCCCCCTCAGCCTCCTCTTCTCCAAGCTAAACAGACCCACCTCTCTCAGCCTTTCCTCATATGATAGGTGCTCCTGGCCCTTAATCATCTTAGTGGCCCTGTGCTGGACACTCTCCAGTAGCTCCTTGTACTTCTTGAACCAGGAAGCCCAGAAACGGACACAGTAGTCCAGGTGAGGCCTCACAAGCACAGAGTACAGGGGGAGAAGAATCTCCCTAGGCCTGCTGGTCACACTCTTCCTAATGCATCCCTGGATGCCTTTGGCCTTCTTGGCTGCAAGGGTGTAATCTTATCTCATGGTTGTCCTGTTGTCCACTAGGACTTACAGGTCATTTTTCCCAGAGCTGCCCTCAAACAGATCATCCCCAGCCTTTACTGATACATAGGATTGTTCTTCCACATATTCATCATTTTACCTTTGGCCTTATTGAATTTCATTAGATTTCTCCCCACCCAGCTCTCCAGCCTGTCCAGGTCATACTGGAAGGCTGCACAGTGTTCTGTCATGTCAACCACTCCTCCCAGTTTTGTATTGTCAGCAAATTTGCTGAGAGTCCATTTCATCCCTTTGTCCAGGTCACTGATGAATATATTAAGCAGGGCTAGACCTAGCACTGGCCCCTGGGGGACACCCCTAGCCACACGCCTCCAACTAGGCATTGTCCCATTGACCACAAGTCTCTGACCTCTTTTTTTTCAGCCATTTCCCGATCCATCCCACCACCCATTGATCTAATCCACACTTCCTAAGCTTGTCTGTGAGGATGCCATGGGAGACAGATAAAAGCCTTGCTGAAGTCAAGGTAGACCACATCCACTGCCTTCCCCTCATCTATCTATCTATTGATACCATCATAGAAAGCTATCATGGTCAAGCATGACTTCCCCTTGCTGAATCCATGCTGACTACTCATGATAAGCTCATGACACCTGTTTCCTCAACATTCTTTGAAATGGCACCAAAACCAACCTGTTCCATAACCTTTCCTGAGATGGATGTGAGGTTGACCGGCCTATAGTTAACTAGGTACACCTTCTTGCCTGTTTTGAAGATTGGAGTGTCTCTGGCTTTCCTTCAGTCCTCAGGCACCTCTCCTGTTCTCTTGGACTTCTCAAAGATTATGGAGAGTGGCCTAGAAAGACTTCCTCCAGTTCATTCAGTACTCATAGGTGCATCCTGTCAGGGACCATGGATTTGTGGACTTCAGTTTGCTTAACTTATTTGTAATTCAGTCTTCTTCAACTGAGGCATAACCTTTGTTTCTCCTGATTTCCTCTGTGGTCTTTAAGGTCTAGGACTTCATATATAAGGTTAATCTGCACAGTGAATTCACACACCAAATCACCTTTTGTGAAAGTGTAAAGGGTTCTTAAGAAAATAAAACTAGAAGCAAGAATGGTAGAAAAAATCCCACTCCACAGAAGTATTTGTTTTTTCCTCCCAATGAAGTTTTTGAAGACTTATGCACAATTTATGGAAAGGAATGATAGCATATTTTTATACTCAAACTGCATTACAATTACGTAAATACACTTGGTGTATGTAAGTAGAGTTAAATAAGAAATACAGTACATTTGCTTTTGTCCTGTCTGGGAGACAATATTCTGTTTTTCAAGGGAACATCATTAGTAAATTATGTACAAACAATAACACACTAATCTGAAAAGGTGAATTCAGGATGATGCTCCCAACACAAGGCAAATGAATGCAAATGGCTCTGCTGTTCGTGGTGCAGGTTGTATTCATCTTTTGATACTGATCATTGAGCAGTGTGTTGAGCACACCTCCATCAGGTTTGCTTCAGAGAGAAAATTTGTGAGGTCTTTTTGATATGAAATAAAAGGTTTCACCAAAGCTTTCCAATAAAAAAAAATATCACAGTTAAAGGGAGAAAATATCATGGCTTCACAGAATTAAAAGATACTGAAACAAATCAATATACTCTAACTATCAATGACAAATTATGACTAAGGAAAATCTACTTAAGATCTGTGTATATGTCACTTTTTTAATTTTGTGAGTACAAATACCTGTTTCTGTTGAAGACTGTAGATAGATTAAATCAGAGATTTTTATTCTATGGTTTGTCTATCACATAGCATAAAAGCAGAACTAACAATACCTAGATAAATTCCAGGCCAAACCTGAAAACCATTTGGTTTTAATGTTTTCTCCAAAAGACTTGCAAAGGCACAGAAGCACTTTGATACATCACAGCTGAATTTGAGATTCTAATGAGAATTGCTTAAATAGGGAAAAAATTTGACATTTTTACATAGCATTTATCCAGTTTGCTGAGGTCTAGTGACCACAGTTTAGTTTTGGAAGCATCAGAAAAAATTAAAAAAATGTTATTAAATTCTTTGAAGGACTCAAAATAATACTGTCCTTTACAGAAATTGTGACAGTTTTTTCAACAGAAATGCATGCAGCACATGATGGTAATAATTCATTCTCTTTGTGCATGAAATGCACCAGCAGGTGCCTTTGTTATGACATGTGGTATGGCATGCTGTCAGACACTGATCTCACAGAAGTAGGGAAAAGGGAATTAAACTCTTTTTTTCTTTGCCCTGAGAGTAATCAAAACTCTCTCTCCTTGTAGATTCACTCTCAGCCATGTATATGTCTCTGTTTAGCTTGCAGTAAGAATTTATGGCCTCGTTTGCATTAAAAATCCATTAGCATTAAAAATCCATTTCCTAATATCTGCTTGAGGAGGTAATGGATGAGTAAAAGGTGTTGTAAATAAAGCTGGTCAATTTATTGTTCTGTGGTTAAAATATTTTTCCAGGTCCACTTGTAAATGTTGCAGATTTGGAGGTCTCCGCTGCAGCTTCTGGGCAAATATATGTTCCTTAATTAATATTTGCGTGCTGTATGGCTGGTTAACTGTGAGGACTGAGCAATAAGAAGAAAAGTTATTTCTGATCCAGCTTAATGACTAGTACAGCCTACTTACATCACACGAGGCATTATTCTGCTTTATGTTATGTGGAATTGCTGTTAATTTATACATATTCATTATAAATCTGACAATAACAGCACAACCCAGCTGGCCTCTAGTAGTGTATGTCTTCAGACCATCAATAAATTCTATAAATTCATTGGTTTTGGTATGTGGCTCCTGATATTTTGTTCTGATGCAGAGAGAGAAAGTATTGCCACCAGTCAGTACATTTTCATTAGACGAGATTTGGTGTACTGGATAGATAGTTATTCTTTAGAATATTTCTGGGAATGTCCCCATGCAAGGACTGCAGGACTGGGGGGTTGCTGTGGTTGAAAGGTGGAGACATGGAGTTGGGAATGATCTCAGAGACACTGTCCGGATTTGTCTTTGTTTCTTCTTTCACGAGATAAAGTTAGAGATACGTCTTTCTTCTTCAGTGGAATATTTAACTTTGCTTACATAGTTAAATAAAGCTAAACTTGCCAGGTTGGAAACACTGTCCTATACTGAGGTCAGCACTCAGTTATATTGGTGGTCGGTGTGGGGTACAGACCTTGGGCTATTGCTCCAAGAGCTGTACTTTGGTTCCCTAATTGACCAAGCTGTCAAGTGTGTAGGAGACTGGTAAGAGGTAGTGAGGGTAAAATACTGTTGTTCAAAGGGCTTGAGGAAATGCTGTGGTACATGGAAGCTATAACTGAGTACAGACATACAGTAGAGGAGAGTTAAATGATTCCCAATTTTAGCACTGTGATTTCTATTTGCATCTCTGAAATATTCCTGCTGGTCTCAGTGACATACCTAATTTTTCATCCTATATTATCCTTGTGTTTTCACAGTTTGTTTCTCATTAAGGACTCTAACCTGAAAGGTAAAAATAATCTCAGATTTATAGGTAGTGGCGCACGCTCTTTAAAATGCTTTCATTACTCAAAGTGACCTGAGCTTATAGCTTGCTCAAACACTAGTGCCACTTTTCCTGAGATTTTCTGTTTTTTAAGTACTTCAACCTTGGATTTAATTTGGAGAGATGATCTTTGTGACAGAAGAATACTGTCTGTTCCTTCTTGCGGAAAAGCATGGTGGGAGGTGTGTGGTTGTCCCATCTCTCTTAGAGGGAACTGGAGGTGGTCTGTGGGACCTGTGGCCAGGGTAATTTAGGAAGATTTAGTATCAGACTCTTGAAGTAAAATTTGCCTCTTGCTTGTAGAGCACCAGTGCTTTCCTACAGCAGTTATGGCTAACGATAATGCCTGAAAATCTCAAAAAACCTATACAGGAAACATGCAAAAGAGCATGAGAACAAGGATCTCTGTCTCTGCACTGGTGAAGGTTATGAAACTAACAGGAGTTGTTAAGATGTAGGCAGGTGAAAATGTAGCTCTTTCATCTTATACCTGAGTGGCTTTTCTAAAAATTTGCCATTAGGGGTTGTGATCTCCAGAAAGGCACAAATGAAATCAGCAAAAAAACCCAAACCCCAAACATGGCATATTTTAGATAAAATCTATTTGATAAAATATGAAATAGTAACATACTCTTGCAAGTGATGACTAGAGTGTGATTTGGGATAGGGTCTCTTCTGAAGTGTCCTGTTCTTATGACAGTACTTAGTCACAAATATTCAACAACTTTGTGGTTTTTTTTTTTTTTATTACTGATGCAGCCATTTCCCAAACTAATGTCACTGGCTTTACAAACAGCTACTCATGGATGATGAGGACATGACTCAGCCTAAATCTTGCTTGCAATCACAAGTCTCTTGCCATGAGGCCTGTCATTCAAAAGAAGTAAGCTCCTTGAAAAAAACTGGGGTTATTTGTATTTATTTACATAGCAATATTTGCTCACTTGTGTGACAGTAGGATCAAAATCCCAAGTCACTGTGCCTTTGCTGATACCCTCCGCAGCCATTACACTGGTTATCAGAGCAAACAAACTTACTGATGAGGACAGCAGACACATTCTTATTGTCATCCATATTTAGGTTTCCTTTGAAGGGGAATCAAGACAGTATTAGTGCAGATATGTACCTGATGACCAGGGCTGTGGTGTTTGTCTGAGAAGTTGAGTGAGCTAAAACCCCATTGAGTACAGTGCCATTCAATTTCAGAAGAAATACCTGCCATGAAACTATACAGCCTAAAAGGTATACAAATAAAGTTTGGGAGTATTGCAAAAGCTGGTGAGAGATCAGCCTTCTTTTGTTTGCCTACCTTAATCTGCATTGCACCATCAACAGAGTGACCTAGTTCTTACTGTTGCTATTTATGAAAATCTGAGCAGCTCAGATGGCAGCAAGGGGTCTTGCTTATAGTTTGTAATTCCTAGAATTTTCTGCTTGCACTCAAGCTTTGCAGATAACCTTCCTTGAATATGTGCTTGCATTTCTTTAACATCCATTCTGTTGAGTTACTGAGCTCTGTCCTACTTTCCTGTTTCACATTACCCTGCAAGACATTACAAGAAGTGATATATTTAACTCTTATTTACACCTTCTTCTTGATCAGAAGATTGTTTTATGCCAGTACTTCCCTGGGATTAGTTATCTAAAGAGTTAGGTACATGTTTAAAAAAATATTTTTAACTTAAAAGTAATTACTCTTGTTTAAAGATTTTTTATTCGTTATGTGGCAGGTTCTGATGCATTTGCTACATATTTAAGCAGTCAGAATAAAAAAATCTTCCTTTATTTTTCTCACTTTGTTAACAGTGCACCTAGTGTAGACCAGTATCTTTTTTTCCATTTCCTGTATGTGCTGATTTTCCTCTTTCTGTCATCCAAAAATAATTTCAAAAATTCTAGAAGAGGTGACCTAAAATTTAGGAAGTCTGCTAAGACTAGGTACTCTGGATTACATACCGCTATTTGATTACATCTTGTTATTTTTACTATTACGGACATTATACTGTTTTTAATGTATGCTTGGTGATCTATAACTAACAGAAAGTAGAAGAAAAACCCCAAAAGATGATTCCTGACCAAAGAGCATGCAATCTAAGCTAATATGGCCACAATTACTTTTAATTTATGTATTTTCTTAATGGCTAAATTTCATATTAATGTTTTCATTTGTTTCCAACCACTCATTTTACAAAGCAAACCTTACTAAAGATGTCAATATTTGCACCTATTGAATTAAGGTAAAATACAGTGTGAGCAGTCAGCATAGAAATGAATTTATTCTCTCATTTGAGAAAGAGAGAAAATTAAATACAAAAGCAAGCTCCTAGACTTGTTAATCTATTCACAAAAATATTATATACTACATGAATATTCATTTCTTACATCCCTGCTGATAACCTAATGGTTTAGTATTATTCAGACTTTGAGCCTATTTCATGCTTTTTCCAGCTCTGTCAGTGTGGTTTATTTAGTAGCTTGGTATCTAAGATGGCAATTCATATATGTCAAAAATAGATAGTTTAAATTTACCTGATGTTAGGTAATTTAAAAAAACATGTGCAGAATAGTTCTTATTTTGATCTCATGGGATTTTATATCATTCCAACTCTACCAATTAAATGGTGTTTCTTGGTACTTCACATTTTTTATAACTGAGCAGAGAAGCGGCCCTTTTATATTATACAACAGGGTTCTGAAAAATTTTTTCCCTTTCCTTCAGTTTTTATGGTGGAGTTATACAGTCAACTGCCTTGATAAGTGAGGGGGTTTTAGATTTTTCCCATTGTTACACAGAAGATCACTGGAAAGAGACCTTTCATACTGGTTCACACAGTGGGATTACTAGGCATGGAAAGTATATTCTAACTCATTAAGGTGGGTAATGGCTGTTTCTTTCACTCACATAGTCTGCAAGGAAAGTTTATGAATTTGTTTGTACATGTCTGTTTAATATACATGTTTCTGTTTACAGGCAGATTAGAGAGCACTGAAAGCCTTCAGATGCATTTCCATTGAAAACAGGGGCAGTTCAGCCATGTGCTGGAACCCTTCTCCATTCTATTTTTTACCCATTCTATTTTTTTTCTATTATATTCTATTTTTTTAATCCATTCTATTTTTTATCATTCAATTTTTACATTCTAAAAACGTGGGGGGTTTGCAGAAGTTGATATCTGTGTCAGAAGAGGGAAACATGAATGGAAATCTCCTTTCTCCCTTTAAAATGAATTTTTTCTTTTTTTTTTTTTT